>JABSMS010036752.1:0-25080 GCA_018902275.1 Aleiodes sp. PSUC_FEM 10030003
AAAATCTCGTTCTTTCAAGCGTGGCCAATCAGCCCCAAACACCCATATTACCCCATCTCCCCCATTTTTCCCCTCAATCTAATCATGATTAACTGCTAGATGCAACATTACTCCTGATCCAGCTGATTGACCGTCTAATAACAATTGCTCGTTAATTCAACAAGCTCCCAAATATAATTATTCTCTTGATAACATGACTGATGATGAGTTGACTCGCACGATGTATGGTAAATTGTTTATGATTATTTATTAATTCTGTGATTAATTACCTAGAATTTTGAGATAAGTTGATCGTGAAATCAGATTATTTTATTCGATTTTTCTGGTATTTTTTTTACTGTAAACAAATAATTTTCGTTGGAAAAAATTGAAACAAAAAATTCACCTCTCAAAGTTTAAATAAAAACATCTGCAAAAACTTTTTTTTCGTTATCAACAAAAACTGATTCACTCAATTTTCTCTGCAATCCTTCCGTCGATTGATCAAGCAAACAATTGTACATAAATTTATCTCTTAATTGTCAATAATTACAGAATTTAATATGCCTGAGCCTGTCATTGACCGAATTAAATAATAATTAACTTACATTGGCATACTAATCAGTAATACCCAAGAGAAACTCCATTGTGTTTGATACATTTTATTTTATGAATGAAAAATGGTGGCAGAATTAAATTTTTTTGAGGATATTTAGATTTTGAAAATTATGAAGTATTGAAAATTTTTGATTTTTTTTTTGATGATAGGTAAAACGATCTTTGTGTAAATTACCATTTTAACGCATCTATATATAGATATATATTGTCACCGTAGAATCACAAGGGCGTGAGTGCCTTTTTTTCAAGTGATTGATTTTTTTTTCAAATCATTACTACAATTTTATTACTTATTTTTTTTTTTAATTTTTTTGCTCGAAAGATTATATGAAAAACCCCAAATTTCTTGAAAATTTCATCTAAATTATTTCAGTTTCATTACTCAATTTTTTCTCAAAATCTCTTCATTTGAAGTTCTTCAAAATTCTATCATTCGAATTTTTTCATTTTCAAAAATTTCATAAAAACAGAAAAAAAATCGAATTTACAAAATTCTCTAAATTCCTAAAAACAACACCAAAACCTGATGTGCTCATAATTTCTAAAATAATTGATTCGATCCGTTTTACCCTACCCATTAGAAAAAATATTAAGAAAAAAAGATCAGAATCGTTTTCGAATAGTGCACAGCACGAGAAAAAGCCTAAATATCCTGAATAATTCCCATTACTCATTTTCGAAATTGAAGAGACCTTGAAAAAAGGCACATGATAAATAAAAGATTGTAAAGACTAGTGTGCCAATGGTAGGTGTTGCCGAAACTGTCGCAACGTGAGATCTTCCTTGGCTCAGGTTGTCTAATTAATACAGTGAATGGATGGCAGCGTGCTGTTGTCATCAACACATCTCGAACAAGTGGCATTGACGTCAGGCTCATTGACACTGGAGCTAAGCAAGTGATTCGAGTTGACTGCGTGAGTTTTTCACCATAAAGTCGTGAATCAAAGAAAATTATTTAACAAAGAAAAAAAAATTACCATCTCTCAGGTTTCATCTAATTAATGCCATACACATGCGATTCAACTAACTTCAGAATGACTATTCATTTTAATTTCAGGGAGTAATATTAATTAATAATTAATTAATATATTGTTTCGGCCAAAAAGGCTGATGAATATTTTTAATTAATCTATTTTCATTTTTTCCTTGCTCAGGATTTTGTAGGGGAAGGTGAGGTAAAATAGACACATCCTAGTTTTGATGTTATATATTATGAAAATCGCAAGAAATCGAGGGAAATATCAAAGATAGGTTTATCCCGATCATTCCATTGGAAAGCTGAGGAAATTCCAAGTGGAAAACATGTGTAAAAATTTTTTTTTTTTATATTTTAGAAAATTCGAGTTTTCTGGTCAAGATTTGAAGGGATCCCCTTTCCCAAAATCTGAAAAAATCACGTTTTTGGGAATATCTCAGGTTCTATTGGTCGTAGCGTAAAAACTCAAAAATCAGCTGAAAGGTGAGCTCATTTCCCATCGATTTACGTAGATCAAAATTTTTTTTATCGATTTTTCAAGTAGATATAGAGCAAAAACTGATTTTCAGAAAAAGACAGATAAAAAATTGAAAAAGCCATAAAAAAAAAATTTTACTACGTAAATCGATGGGAAATGAGCTCACCTTTCAGCTGGGTTTTGAGTTTTTGCGCTACGACCAATAGAACCAGAGATATTCCCAAAAAAGTAATTTTTTTAGATTTTGGAAAGGGTGACCCCTAATTCTTGACCAAAAACTCGAATTTCAAAAGAAAAAAAAAAATTAATTTTGGCACATGTATTTTTGCTAAAATTTCCTCAGCTTTCCAATGGAATCATCAGAAAATCTGTATCTTGAACCGTTCAATTCGAGTGTCCATTTTATTCCACCTTCCCCTAATTTATTCGTTTTAATGATTTCGCTTTGTTTATTTTATTCAGATGCTCAAGTTGCCGTCGCAACTTGCCGTGATGCAGAATCAGGCAGTTGAGTGTTACGTGAGGAATGCAACACCCGATACTAAAATCGATAAGGACTTCAAGGAAAAGATTGAGAATAAAGAAGTTATTATTCGCGTTGAAAACATCGATAATAATAGGTGAGCGTTTATTTCAACTTTATCAGTGACAAAATGAGGGGGGGTACAATGGGCTTCCGTTAATAATTTCACGAAATTATGAAGAGAATTTTCCGTTTCATCGTTCGAATTTTCATCGCTCGAAAATTCATGGTGAATAAATTCAAAATTTGAGGGGGAAAAAATCCAAATTTTATAATGTAATTTTTTTTTATAATCTTATTCGAATTTTTCCAAAATTTTATTATTTGAATCTTCAAAAGAATTTATTTAATAATTATCAACGAAATAATGAGGTTGGGGCAAAATAGGTTTTCGTTAATAATTTTGAGAAATTATGAAAAAAATTGAATTTTCAAAGAATTATTTTGTAATAAATAAAAATCATCAGAATTTGAAAATCAAAATTTCGAAATATTGAAAATTCTGAAAATAATAGATGACAAATTGATCATCAAACTTCCATGTGGGAATAGAAAAAGGCCAAGATAAATTGGCCATCAGGGGTAAAATGGGCTGGCCTTAACTTGAAGAACATTTATCGAACTTCGTCATCAGTATTTTTGTTTGAATTTATCTTTGATCGGAAAATTGGGTTAAAATAAAAAAAAAAAAATCAACTTTATCATTCATCTTCTCCATTCGATGATTTCATTCCATTTAAAAAAACCGAATAAAACAATGAAATTCTCATCTTTCCACAGACTCGAGGTTTCCTTGTTCGACTCTTCCGGCAGCAAAATGAAGTTGACCGCGTCTGACGTTGACGAGCGCATTTGTCCAGTGCTTCCAATGCTAGTGCTGAACATGGTGAACAAAGTGACAGTTTCCCACATAAATCACTCCAAGAGCATCTTCCTCCAGCGTTGCTCCGATCTCCTCAGCATCCAGAATCTCCTCGAGGAGCTTTACGCTTTCTACTCAAAATCAGGAAACCCGCTCGAAATCTCAGAAGGAACCCTCTGCGCAGCTCAGAGTGAAGACGAGAACTGGTACCGAGCAATAATCATCAAGAAAACAAGCACCGGCGCGTTGGTCCAGTACCTGGACTACGGAAATACCGAGGAAGTTTCCTCGGATCGTTTGCGTGAACTAAACTCAGAATTCATCAGCCGCCCAAAGCTGGCAATCGAAGTTTCCCTATCCGTAACAATAAAAGGAACTGAATCCGAGCAGCTGGAGGTTCTAACTCCGCATTTGATGGACAAAGAATTCACTGCTTCATTCCACAACATCCGAAACAAATGGCTGGTAAAATTAGAGGAAGAAACCGGTGATAAAATATGCGAGATTCTCGAGAAGCTCAATCTAATTGACGACGAACCGAAGAAACCCGAGGTTGATCCGAACGAACCAGATGAGCTGATTGTCGGCGGTAAGTACAAAGTATCAGTGACTCATGCTGACAATCCAGGACAATTCTGGATCCAGCGCCTCCGCGACGTTCAGGCAATTGAGGAGCTCCAGGAAAAATTACAATCTGAGGTTTCAAATTATGAAAAAATCGTGGGAATCCCCGAGGAAAATCTCTTCTGTGCTGCAGTTTACTCAGGTGATAGACTCTGGTACAGAGCCGAAGTCATTGATGCTGATGAAGAGATGGCGACAGTGAGGTTTGTTGACATTGGTAACACCGACAGCATAATGCTATCAACAAACGATCAGATAAAGCACCTTCCTGACTCAATGAAGTCGATAAAGCGATATGGAATTAAGTGCAAAGTCGATTTGATTCCATTCATCGAAGACGATTGGCCTGAAGCAGCATGCGAAAAGTTCAAATCATTGACTTCGAGTTCTAAATACTTAGACGCCGTTGTAATCGCCGATGGTAATCCGAACAGAGTTGAATTATTCATTGAAAACAGCAATATTTGTGATCGCCTCGTTGAAGAGAATGTAGCGATAAGATTCTGCGGCGACGATGAAGATCTCGACGAATTTGTTGAGCGAGAAATTGATCCGAGATCAGCGTTTGTCAGTCACATCAATTCGCCGAGTGAATTTTGGGTGCAGGAGGAAAAATTCGTAGCCGATTTAGAGACAATCGCCGACAGATTCATAATGGCCGACATGTTGCCGAAGATTGATGAGGTCAAGGAGGGAATGCTTTGCGTTGCGAAATTTCCCGAAGATCAGGCATGGTACAGAGCCAAGGTTATTTCTCACGGTGACACTGGCACCAATGTAATTTACATCGATTATGGTAATTCAGCGGTTTCCACGGAAATCCGTCAAATTCCAGATGACCTCGCTGCTATTCCGCCGCTCTCAAGAAAATGCTGTCTTCCGCTACCTCAAGGGGTCGATCAATTTTCCGAAGAAGCCTGCGAAGAGTTCACCAAGATGGCGGACGATGGTGCAACGATATTTATTCTTGATGTGATTGAGGAAGGTGAGACATCGAAGGTAGGATTGATTCTTGATGGCAAAAATATTGCTGAACCGCTCGCTCAATTTTGTGAGAAGCCATTAATTATTGAAGATCGACTATCGCCGCTGGGTGAAGAAAATTCACCGAATATCGTTGTCAGCCATGTTGTGTCGCCCAGTGAATTCTGGATTCAAACGGACAACAAAATGGCGGAACTCGATAAAATGACGGAACTCTTAGCTGATGCGCAGAGTTATCTTCCTTTGAATTCGATGGACGAGGGTACAATTTGCGCTGCTAAATTCCCCGAAGATGGACAATGGTATAGAGCTAAAATTTTGTGTCGTTCAGAGTCGGAAATTGAGGTTTTGTACATTGATTATGGTAATTCAGCGGTCACCAATGAATTAAGAGCACTGCCGGAAGACATCATAAAGATCCCAGCGCTTTCTATGTTCTCATCTCTGAAACTACCGGAGGACGTTGAATGCTGGTCGAATGAGGCCTGTGAAAAATTCATCGAACTCGTTGCAGATGGTGCGACAATGTTTGAGTACGAAGAAATTTGCGAGGACGATCCAAGTCTGATCACTTTGTCCCTGAACGGTCAGGACGTTGTCGGAATTCTGTCACCGCTTTGTCAGAAAAAGAAACCCGACGATTCTCTGATCGACGCAGAGTTACGTAAAGAAGCGGAGATGATTGCGAATCTGCGAGACAGTGCTTTTGAGGAAACTATTGAAACTTCAGCAAACGAAGAGTTTGTGGTAGTTAATACTGCGTCGAGCGAGGAAATAACCGTTGACAAATCCGGTGAAATTAGAATTCAGACTGAGAGTATCAGTGAGGAGATATCAAGCAGTACTTCGGGTATTGAAGTGACGGAGGCGGTTTCTGACCAATCAACGACGAGTATCTCAATTAAATTGGACTCTTCGTCTGAAAGTACTCAGAAACCGGAAGCGCCGGAGGAAGAAGTTACGGATAGTACAGTTACAGAGACGCTGGAAGTTATTAAAGAGTCTTCGGTTGCTAAAGAACTCACGGCTGACGACATCGTTGAGTTGTATTCAAAGCCTTCGGAATTATCTGAAGATACTGAAGAGCCAGAAATCCCAAAATCAGTTGATGAAGCTGGGGAGAAACCGGTTGTTGAGGAAAAGGTTAAAGATGAAGAGTCAAAAGCTGAAGAACATTCTCATTCTCGATCAGAGACGGAGAACGATTGCTCTGGAATTTCTGGAGAGTCGAAAGAGGAGAAACCTCTTTTCACATCATCGGAGAAAGAAAATATCAAGAAAGACGCTGAAGATCTTGAAGACACAATGGAGTTAACGAATTTAAATGCATCGGATTCTTCCGAAGCGACGAGCGATGGAACAAAAGTCATTCTCAATTTGAGTAAAGTTGAAGTTGATGCGGAGGAAGCTCCGATGAAGCGTCCGGAGACACCGAAAACATCGCATTCCGAGAAACTTGTTGCCGGTGTTGTTACTGATCATCAAATGTTTCAAGGTGAAGCGGAAGAAGTGCTAACTGTCGAAACTACGGAGGATGTATCGCAGTAGGAGCAATCTAATCATACTAACAATTGAGACTCATTTGATAGTTAAATTAAAAGAATATTAAGATAAATAGAAAAGTTGTGCCGCTCCGTTGAAACTTATTTCTTTTGTTTCTTTAGTTTCACAGATTTTTTGTTTTTTGCGCCACTTGTTTAATTAACCAAAGACTAAAATGATGAAGTGTGGCTTAATGATTTAAGAAAAGTGGCCTGAAAATTAAAATCAAAGACTGAAATCGTTTTTTTTCCTTTTTTTTTCATTCAGAAACAAAAAAATATAAATATTCTTCATTTCTTGTTTCAATGGGATTAAGCCATGCAATTAGTATCGTAATTTAATTAGCTTTATTTTTCAAAAAGTAATTTCTTTTTCTTTTCATTTTCATAATTTTTTTTTGATTTTTCAATGGCAGCTCAATATGCATTCGTTATTATTTTATTTAATTTAAAGAATTATTTTCATTTTTGAGAGCATGATTAAAAAATAAAAGAGAAGATGTGCAAAGTGCCTGGAGCATTTTACAATATTTATTGATACAAGATGTTTGAACAAAAATAAAAAGTTAAAGAGAACAGTTTCTGGATAAATTTTGATAATTATAAAATATGATTAGTACGCATTAAAAAAAAATTCTTTCGTTAAATTTATTATTCAGAGGTTTAACTAACTTTTTTTTTCATTCGGTGATTTATTCATCTTGGTGGATAAATTGAAGAAAATTATGACAAATCGTTTATCTCGTACTAATCATAATTAAAAGAATATTGGTGATACTTGGAGTAAGTTTAGGATAGTTATTGATGAATGAGAAAAATTTATCGGAAACACTTGTGAGCACGTTTAAATAATTAGCCATTCGAGCAAGCTTAGTTATTTGGAAATGTATGATATAATTATCGTGAAGGATTATAACTGATAATTAAAGTTTATTTTGTTTGGGTTGGAATACATATTTTATTTAATCAGAATCGAGAGGTTTTCTTGGTATACAATTATTAAAGTTATTATAAAATTGTGGATCTAAATAACTTTGTATACAGCTCAAATATAAATTTTATACTAAAATTTTTATTGTTTTTTTATTTTTACCTGATTTCCACTTTTTTATAGTTTTGAGGAATTCTTTTATTTGAAGTTTGAATAAATTTTAAGTAATCGTTTATTAGAAATTAATTATGAGGGCGCGTGGGGCAAAATGGAGCTGTTAAAATTAAGAAATGAAATTCTAAAAAATCTGTTTTCGAGAAAATTTTAGAAAATCATTGAAAGATGTAATTTGTGCAAATTTGAAAAATCGTATTCTCAAAATTTTGATTATTGTATCTCAAAAATTAATTTTTGTTTACATAATTTGAAAAAAAAAATTTACCAACGCTCCATTCTGCCCCACCTTCCCTCACAAAATTGTTCATAAATACAATTTTTTTTTTGTAATCAACTCCAAAATGCGAATTTTTCGCTGAATAATTTTCATAAATTTTGATAAACTAATTGACCAATGAAAATTCTCATGAAAAAAATTAAATGTCACATGACGGTTATGCGACACATTCAAACATTAACGGTCACTTTACATTTCTACTGATTACACACGCCCGTCGCTCCGCTGCCCCTTCCACTTGTTCCTATTCTCCATGATTTCACAGAAAAATATAACTTGATTTAAGTCCATTGTGATTAATGATAAATCCATTCAAACAATTAGTTCGCGAGAAAAGTTCATAACAATTGATAACAAGTGGTGATGACGGTTCTTAATAATTTCCGCCGACAACTGGGACGTAAGTAGCCGTCGATAACCCCCAAAACTTCCCACATAAATAGATGAATATCGCCAGATAAATAAATATGCCTAACATAACTTCCAGGTATTTTTATCAATCCTCATGTGCCCGTAAAAACGTCAAAATTTTCCGAACACGTGATAATCCGGAATCAGTCAAGCTTTTCACCAAAACGTGTTTTGATTGTGTCAAAAGTATCTCGTTACGAATTCGAACGAATTCGCGAGGGCAATATAAGTGATGATGAATTCAAGAGAAGGATACTGGATAGAGGAACTAATTACAATAAAATGTTGACGAGTCATCAAAAGAATAAGAATGTAGAGATTCAGGTCATCGAATTACTCAAGAGAATGAAAATTGATTACAAAATTACAAATAGGTGAGAAAAATTAGGATGGATTCGAGATTTTCATCAGATAAAACCAGATATAATTACATATAATTAGATCCAATAATATCGTCGCCCTAGAGTCAAAAGGGCGTAAGTCCCATTTTTCAAAAATCTACAAAAATTGAATCTACAGTCATTTTTACATAAAAATAGTAACTTACGCCCTTTTGATTTTACGGTGACAAGATATTCTAAGCCCAAATTATTAAATTTCTTAAATTATTCGATCAATCGATAGATTTCATAGTTTGGACTTGAAATATTTTTCCATCAAAAATCTGCCATGGGAAACGACAAATTTAAGATAACAGATGCCATGACCATTGTCATGGAAATTATTTGACTTGCTGCGTTGAACTAAAATCACTATATTTTAGATTGACGATAGATAAACCTTATTTTGAATGGGCTGACCTTGTCATAGCGATTGGTGGTGATGGAACTTTTTTATTGGGTGCAAATCTTATATTTGACAACAAAAAACCAATTTTTGGAATAAATTCTGATCCAGATGCATCAGAAGGTTATTTGATGTTAGCCAAGCAGTATTCATATAATATACCGAGGATCTTTGAATTGCTCAAAGCTGGAAAATATGATTACGTTATGAGGACAAGGATTCGGGTTACATTGAAAGGCGAGAATATATGGGGATCGCTGTTCCATATGCATGAGAAGGCGAGGATACCGGGACAGGACGAGTGAGAATACAATCTTATTGAACAATCAGGAAAAATCTGAGTTCTATGTTTTTTTTATCACTCTTTTTTCTTTCAGGCTACTTGCAGATTGTGATTCTCTTGAACGTCGGCTGCCGTGGTTGGCTTTAAATGAGGTATTGTAATCATTTTTAATTACTGGAAAATGGGGCAAAATGGAGTCTTAATGAAGAAATCAAACATACGATTCCTTGAAATAGAAAAAAAAAAATGAAAGATCTTTTTTTATAATTTTGAAGAAAAAAAATCACTATTTTCGCCATATTTTATCAAAATTTCCTCTTTTCTAATGATTTGAAACTTCATTTGGAGAGCATAATTTTTTCAGACATGATAAAAAATATTTGTTCATAATTTTTTAACATTATTAATCGAATTTCATTTTGCCCCGGGGTTCTTTCATCTACTTACATATAATCAGTTGAATTAGTGAGTGTAATAAACGATTTTCAGGTTTTTATTGGCGAATCGCTGTCGGCTAGGACTAGCTCTCTCGAAATTAAAATAGACGATGCAAAAAACTACCATAAAATCAAAAGTTCCGGTCTCTGCGTTAGTACAGGAACTGGCTCGAGCTCCTGGTACAAAGCCATCAATAGTTTAACAACGCAAATGGTCAGCGACCTTCTCCTTGTTGCCGAACCAGAGAAAATATTTTCTCCCGATGAAATTGAACATATTTGTAATAAATTTAATGACAGTCTTCAATTTTCTCCAGGTAAATATTTTTTAATTTCACAAATAAGTTGATGTCTAATTCTTTTATCAATCTCGAAAAATTCCGAAAATTGCTTTCGCTAACTTTAAATTTTTCCTGTCAAAATTTTGAAAATTGCACTTTTTTCAAAAATTTTAGCAAGTTTTTGGAATATTTGAAAATTCAATCTAACTCGATTATCCTTCAAGCGTCCATTTTGCCCCACCTCCCCCTACATAAACTTAAAAAAATGATTTCAGATGATCCAAAGATGCGTTACACAATCCGTGACATAATTCTGAATGACATATGGCGATTACCAAAGACAATTGGCCCACGTGCTTCGTGTAATAGTTTGACAATAAGATCCCAGTGTTACGATGCTGGATTAGTATTGGACGGTGGAATTGGAGTTCCCTTCAACGTCGGCACAGTGGCAATATTGGAGACGCACGAGGAGGACAGACTTCGGACAATTGCATTGGTCGATTAATTTAAGAAAAACAATCATAATATAGGATAAATAATTTATTGGCAGCAGTGAAAATGATGGCATATTATTTTGTACATTTTTATCGAATAAACTCTTGTTCTGTTATCCAAATTTCCCGCTAATTCAGCAGTATTTTTCGAGTACTACTACTAATTAAATGTTCAATAGAAGTGGAGTATAAATAATATATTTAATTTGCGCAAAAACTACACTGTTAAGAAATTTTGTCTAAATTTCCGTGTCAAATACCGGAAATTTTAAACAAGTCATATTCCGACTAAAAACTCAGGGAATCTCGTTTTTGAAAATTCAAGTTTTCCATTGATTTTCAAATAATTCCAGTAAAACATCAAACTTCTAAATACGTCTCGACTGATGGTTATCGACTGATGGTACCACAACAACTCCGTCCTCTCGAGGACAACTCGTTAACTCAGATTTCACAACACAGAAATATGTTTATATGTTTTGAGACTAATTTATATTAGTGTTTGATGTTTATAATAGGAGCACAGATGAAAACAAAGTGCTAATTTGTCACAATCCATGTACTTTGACAATTGAATCGGGTAATTACTGAATCATTGATCATTCAGGCACCTGACAATGTCGTCCAGTATCTCAGCTTACGTTGTGACAATGAATACTGCTAAGCCATAATTCAACATCCATTGATAGACAAAAGAATTCCGGAAATTTACTCCCAAGGTGAGAACTTTTTCAATATTTCCTACTTTATTATTTCAACTAGTGATTCACAACTGTACTTGGACACCTGTTGTCTTGAATAAACCGTTGCAATCATTTAAATTCTGTTCTTTCGTTCTAGGTTAGACAAACAGTTGTCCTTTTGAACTATCTTTGTCATTAAAAAAAGTGGTCTGACATTTCCTTTCAAAAAATGAGGACTCATTCGTTATTTACTAAATCAACTCTACGTCATAAAAGTAAGTGAATTGAAATTTATCAAGGTGGGGCAAAATGGAGGCTTGAACAAAAATTTCAAGATGAAATTGTGAAAGAATTTTTTTTTCAAAAAATACAATTTTTGAGATTTTCACGACATTCCAATAATTTTCTCGAATTCCTAATCGAAATCCATTTTGCCCCAGGTGTTCACTTTACCCCGCAGCTATTCGTTCTATCAGAATTAATATTTCAGGATCTCATTAGACGGACATGCGACGATCTTCGATTCTAACTAATAAAATAAACAATATGATGGCTGATGAAGACAGACAGATAAGAGCTGCGGCTGAAAACTTATTGAGTTGTTCAGTCCAGTCACATAGGAGTTCATACACTCAGCGGAGTATAAGTAGTATCAATCATGAGTATATTCTGAGTGAAGATGTCATAGCTGGTGCACTTTACAATGGAAGGATGTCGACCGTCAGAAGATTCTTCTGTCTGCTCGTTACGTTCGACCTATTGTTCACATGTCTCATGTGGCTTATATGTACAACAGTAAGCATAACTACGTGTTTCGCATTCATTTGTCTGGAATAGATTTTGAAGATGATGAAATTAATTTTGATGTCCATTTGAAGAATTTCCATAATGTGACAACTAACAGGCAGCCGGTTTTTTCGATTTTCCGCTTAAAATTATCAAAAAGTTTTATACAAACAGTACATTTTATATCTTCAGCAAGATCTGAAGTCCACATGCTTTTATTTTGAAAAATGTCAATAACTTGGAGAAAATTTTTCAATAATTTGAAAAATAGGTGATAAGTCTAAGGTGCACGTCATTTCAACACAGGTAACCCCCAAGGAGAAGTCTTATATAAATTATATCTATCGGATTATGACAATTATATATAGCTATGATAATTAGGCTACAAAATTTTTATAGATAAAGCTAAAATTTTATACATACATATATCAATTGAAAAAATCAATTTTTTGAAAACTCTGGCTGCATCTCATGCCTTAATGAGTTGAATTTTGCTTCAATTCGGCTTTTGATAATGTTGTTTTGTGATGAATTCGAGTGTTGAGATGACGTTTTGCAATTTAGGCTGGTTATTAAAAAAAATTGACAAAAATGACAGTTACGTCCTTTCACCTGGACATTGTTCGTAGTTTTACAGGAAGAATAACGATAATCCTTGATTTTTAGATAGCGGGCGAAAATATTACGACAGCGTTTGTAGAACAGGTGGTTCACTACCGCATAAAAAGTTCACTTTTCGATATTGTCGTAAGTTTTAACGAAATTATGTTAAAAATTCTACAGATATAACAATGGATTTAATTTTTCAGATGGCAGCGTCATGTAGATTCACAATTTTACTATTATTCTATGCACTACTGTATATTAGTCACTGGTGGACTGTTGCTGTGAGTTGCTCTTTCATTCCTAATTTACCAGAATAAAATGGCCTAAGCGTGACCAACGGGCCATTTTATTTTAATAAACAATTAACAACGTTCATAAAAATAATGCAACCTTTATTCCTAATGAAAATTTTATTATGTTTTCCATTGGAATTATAATTTCCAGATAACAACTGCCTCTACGTGTCTCTTCCTCGGAGCCAAGGTTTATTTTTTTAATGTGAGTATCAAAATCTCAAAATTGAGGGAAGATCTTTAAATATTCCACATCCTTAAATATACAAAAATAATAATTTTTATTCAAAATATCAATTTTAGTGGAATGATGTAACTCAACCCGGCTTTCAAGCGCTTCTCATCCTAACATCTTTCGTGCTCGCTTGGGGAGAGGCATGGTTTTTCGATAGTCGTGTGGTACCTCAAGAAAGACAAGCGAGGGACTGGATAATAAGTAAATAACAACTTATTTCCTCTCATTTTTTTATTTATTTAATTTATTCTCATTGAGAAGGTTTTGGACCTCGCGCCTCACTTAGAAATAGCGATAAGTTTCGAATTCTGTAGCGAAGTGGTAAAAGGGCTTGAAGAGGTTCAAGTCAATCTATGGATAAAATTATTTTCCAACTTTGAGTTTTCAAATTTAGTGGTCATTACAAAGAACGTTCCATGCAACTATTTTAGAAATTTTGAAGGGATTTACCGGCTAGTTCATTACAAAATTTTTTTTGAAGTTGAAACTTTTGAACGTACTAATATAGCTATAATATTTTTTCATAATTCTCGTGCTATTAATCGAATCATTGAATTCATTCAAATCATTAGTTGAATTATGCTTCTGCATTTAAGATTCGGTGAACTCTGAAAGAGCTCCCCTTCTTAGGCCTCCATTGGATGGATTTTCGAGTCGCATGGCTGAGAGTATGGGAAACTTTTTCACGCCCATGGACTCACCGACACATTCAGATGATGAGGACGATCAAAGGATCTTCAGAAAGCATACAGATGCACGAAGTGAGGAGGATTTCCTCAGTAGACTAGCTGAAATCCCGCCGGCAACAACGCAACAGGTGATTGGATTTCTTCCTTAATTATCAATTGAGTAAATGTATGCTTTAGCTCCGGGGATATATTGGAGAATTGATTATTAAAAACTTAAGATAAAATTGGACATATATTTATCGAAATTGTACATATATTTGTCGAAGTACACATTTACGTACTGAGTGCATCAATGAGGACAAGAAACCTCTAAAAGATTTCCTTGAAGGGAATCTTTGTTGTTATCGGTCAGAATTTAATTCCACGCATAATACGCAACGGAGATCGGCACTCGTATTTTTTTCACGTGTCATCGATTATTCATCCCAGCTATCAAAAAATCGGTAATCAATGCATCGAATTATTTATGACAGGATCAAACATTTGAACATTGATAAGATCAACTGAAGTTCCAAAAATTCCTTGGAGGGGGTCTTTGGTGCGATCGATCAGCATCTCATTCCTAGCATAAAATGCAACTGAAATCGGCACTTGTAGTCTCTATTGTGTTATTAATCGTTCATCTTAGCTACCAAATAATCGTTAATCGATGCATCGAGTTGCTTATTTGTGACGGGATTAAAAGTTTATCATAGTAGTTGGGAAATCTGTTGATTAATCGAATAATATTAACAATACGTCGACTCTGATATTTAATAACAATACTATATTTTTTTGCTAGTAACGTGTATGACGAAATTCATTACAAATCGCAGTAGCAAGGTCGATTATTCAGTTCCTCGTGTGATTCATGCAATAATATTGAATTTGGAGTGATCGTGGAGAGTCGAAAGAAAAACTACTGTTAGAATTTTTATCATTTTTTTCATAGTGTTTCGGTATTACAGAATCGGAAAATGTTGCCGTCGATTGTGAAGACCGTCTTGATAACTCAAGACGTTAGATCAATGAGAAATTATTTCTTCGGTGATTTCTCTTTGGTCTCAACTTTTATTGGCCGCAATAATTCACAAGATAATGATTATATGCTTAAACAATCACCGAATTTTTTGACTGCCAGACATGTGAGTTTTTGAATGTAGAATAAGGGGGGATTTTTTAGGGAAAATATAGAAGAAATTTGTGAGTTTTGAGTTAATTTGGAGTGTCATAAAGAGAATTTTAGAAAATTTTCTTATGAGTCAAAATGGAAAATTAACTTTCAACACTAAAATATTTAAATAACGAAATCATTGCAAAATGTCCACTAATCTAATGACAGATTGAGCTTGAATGGGTAGCTACCACCGCTTAAAAAGATTTAAAGAAAAAAAAACATTGCTGAAGTACTTGGACACCCTTAAAATACTTATAATTAAAATAAATTCAATCTTTTCAAATAATCACCTTGAAATTCGCAGGCAATACCCTCGGAAATGTTGTGGGCATCGGAATTAAAGAAACTTCCTGAAGTTTAATCCTCAAATCTCGATTTCTCTAGTTATTGATGTATTTTTTGATATTGATCCATTCATCATTGTTGAAGAGATCCAAAAAGAAAGATTGAAGTGTTTTTTTAAATCACTTCCTCAACTGATACAATGAGAATTGGCGTGATTTCAATCTTTTCTGTTTCTCAGTGAATGAACGAATGAATCATTTCATATCGTCAGCCTAGAGCCAAAAGGGCGTGAGTGCCATTTTTTACGAATCTACAAAAATTGAATCTACACTCATTTTTTCATAAGAATACTAACTTACGCCCTTTTATTATTCAGCAAGAAAAGATGGCACTTACGCCCTTTTGATTCTACGACGACATCTATTGACGTTCTGATTATTTCTTGTTGATATTCATAACAATGACAATATATTACGATGTTCAAATTTTACGTTAAAGTACACTCGCACCAAACTGACGTGTCTCAAAGAATCAGACAGGAAATGCAATCAAGTTGAATCTGATGGGCTGTCGAAAGATTATCTTTGTTTACATTTTTTCAATTTTCGTCTGATTTTTTTAGCTTCAAGTTTAAAGTAGTGCGAGTACCATCAATAGTTTCGTACTGAACACTGTACATTTTCTGATAGAGGAAACTATTTTCATCATTTTGAGGACGATTCCGACTCACCAATCGATGCTAGCAAGTCGATTATCTCTGGAGAATCAACGTTTTTCATATCGGGCGCTTTCTATTTTGAAGTTTGCATATTGTGATAATTTATTCAATCATCCGTATCTCTCCGACCTTCTGCGATTCAAGTGCAATTGCACTTGTCAGTTTGTTTATGTTATTATCCGAGTGCAAGGAATTCCTCATTCCCCCTCTCCTTTCACATAAAAGAGGCGATATCGAGTCTAATGGTCGAATGGTTTATCAATAACTCGAATATAATAATCAAACCGCTGACATAGTTCAATAGATATGATCAAATCTGGAGAAATGATAAAAATAAGTTCAATCGTCTTTCATTTCGAATGTTTACTCAGTTCCCAGGAAATCGAATTTCTCCGTCTTTCAGGGTGCATTTGGAAGAATCGGTGCGAAGGCCTGAGAAATTTTTTGTTTCTTTGAATTTTTTGGTTTGTTTTTCTTTAGACTTTCCATCCTTTACAACTTAGCCCCGCATGATGTATTATTTGTTAATTCTCACAATGCGCAAATTCAGTACATTCTACAATCACTTCTTTTCATAAAATAAACTTGGGAATTTGTGAAATATTTCATGGTTTTCACCAAAATATTGTTAAGTACTAACTATTTAAAGATTCATTCCTTCCTACTGATCAATTCCAGGTTAATGACTACAAAATGTCCGCAACATCGCTAATGGATCAAGCCTATGAGTTGCTGACTTCAAATGATTGGAAAACCGTTCAAACTTCGCCAGAGGGTGATGTCATATCCGAAACAATACGGAGCTACGGAAAAATTCTGCGTATTGAGGTGAGGTATGCGTTGAAATATAGTGTTCACATGAAATAAGTAGTTTGCATAAGTTTCAGAATAAAAAAATCCTTCCTGAAAATCCTTCCTGTTGATTGAAGAATTTTTGTCTTCTGTAGGGAATAATTGATGCCCCAGCATCTGAGCTTCTCCATTCTCTCTTTGAAGATGTCGAAAGCGTACCAAGATGGAATAGCGATGTCACTGAAGCTAAAACACTTCAGGTAAGTACATTGTTATTGAAATGATCGATGCAATCGATGATTTCCCTCTTTATTCAATTATTATTGATGATTAAACATTTTTTATACTAATAATACCCCACAGAAAATTGATGAGGACACCGATATAGTTTATCAGTCAACCAAAACCTACGGCGGCGGTTTAGTTGGCGCTAGAGATTTTATTACCCTACGGCATCGAGGTCAACGTGGTAATTATTTTATAAGTAGCGGTGCTTCCGTCCACGTTGAAGTTCCACATCGCAAAAATTATATAAGGTAACACAAAAAAATTTCCGACTATTTTCCATTGGATATTCCTAAATATTGATTTTCATCGACAGAGGAGAAAACGGAATTGTTTGCTGGGTGACAGAAGAATTATCAACTGACGATATAAATGAGAATAAATGTAAATTCACTTGGATACTCAATACAAATTTGAAAGGCTGGATACCGCAACGTGTAATTGATAGTACACTCACGGGTGTTCTCGTGAATTTTATGAAAGCTCTGCGATCTCATGTAAAAAATTGGCAGCATCCATGAAATATTGGATTGTCTCCAACGGTTTTCATCAATTTTCTCGGTTAATGACTACTCTCGGTCTATGAACGTTTCAATTTTTTTGTTAATTCATAAATCATGAAGAATTCATTCCACCCGGCTGTTGGTTCCGATCCGGAATCATCTTTACGGGACATTCTTTTCTTTATCTGTAACAATTCAAAACTATTTATCTTCGTCGCAATTCAATTTCAATACGAAAATTATTATTAAACGTTATCTAATAATTTAGTGAAATAGTTGAGTAAAATTGTCATCGATAATAGAGCGAATGCCCGGTGCTATCAAGCATATCCCTTCAATATACCCGGGGAAACTGAATTCTTCTTGATTTTCGGATTTTTTTTATCTAAATTGAGACTCGGATTGTCTGAGAGAGTGGCAATTAACAAACAAAAAATCATACATCTGATTAATATTGTAAGATACCGAAGTGAACGCTGAAATTCACTTTTAAAACTGATGTGAAAATTTAAAAAATAGAACAAATATTGAATATATGGCCTGTGTTTTCCATACAGTGGCGACACTTTCGTTCCGAGAATCCTCAATGATTCTAGTTAATTCGGGAGCGTGCTATTTGAATTCATTCATTGTCCCGCGCTTCAATTCACTTCTATCATCGCTATAGACAATTTAATTTTTCCTACACGGAAATCATCGGTGATATGATGGAGAATTTCAGGCGAAAAGTATTGCCAGTGTATTCGCGATATTGGATGGCCATGAGGGGGCGCCATTTTCAATAAAAAATGGCTGACATTAAGTGACTCAACAATCGCAATTCGCAAATTAGCCAATAACGGTAGAAGAAACGGCAAACTATGGCATTTATGCACTTGTAACGAAAACTACTATTTTCTAGACATATTTATAAATAAGTATATACATATATATCTGTAAAATTAAAGAGATTGATAAGATAGGATAAATTTTTGTATGCTACTGATTTTTTAATGATATCCAATGGATGTATATAAATAGCTAATAATGTCATTATGATTAACATACGAGAACTATTAGAATCAACATTTAAGTATCGATGTGATGTAAAATTGCTTCGCTCCGTTGTAGCTTTTGATGGCGATGAGGCAAAGCAATTGATGTGATGGTTGTGTTCGATTGATTTCGAAATTCTTTACAATTACGTGAATGTGAGGCAAGGAATCATTCATCGTGACATTAGCCATTAATAGTGAATTGATAGGGCTCTATTCTACATACACTGAGAAAAAAAATGGATAGTCATACTATGTAAGAACTCGAGATGATTATCGATGAGATTTTTGAATAAAAGAATGAAAAAAAAATTGAGGCTTTTTTAATTGAAGAAAATCCTTTCTTCAGTGAGTTACGAATTTTTGAACTTATTAGAAATTGATTTTGACGACCGTATTTATTTTTTAAATGGCTTTTATCGGTCATGAAATGTTTCTGTTATTCTTTAGCGATGCTCATGAATTGTTTTCATGGAATAACAGTAGTCATCGCAAGTATGGAAATTGCATAATTAAAAAAAAAAAAATCCGAAAGTATTTTGTCTACTATAAACGAAAATTGAAGAGACCTTTCTTTTTCCTATTAAATTTTGAATAAATTTAATTGAACATTAAAATTTTTGAAATTATTCTATCCCGGTTTGTTTGCCTGACATTTCTAGTACTTAATTATCTTTAATTATTCTACTACAAAAATGAGAAATATATATCGTATACAAATGCTGGGTGCAACCGCCGCCATGTTGAAAGAATGTTCACCGCAACGCTGAAAGAAATAATCTTTTCCATTCGAAACAAAAGAATGAAGTTGATGATCATGAATTTAGTTACAGTAGATCCAATAACCAAATTCTGGAAAAAAATCATAGTATGGAGAAATGGCTCGTTACCATCTGAGACAGAAAAACCGAAGACGCCGTTCATCAAAATTTTCGCAAAATTCAATGCGCTTCACACCTAAAAATGATAAATCGGTGAAAAAACCCTCGGCATCTGGAAAAAATCTCAAGTAAATAAAAAATAACGGTTATTCTAATCTGCATTTATGAATTCATCGGAATTATTTTCTTCTATGCAGAGATTATCAACATCCGTACGCAACTCGATCGAAGAGCTCTCGGCATTGCCAATTCTCGTCCGTATCCAATGAAGAAAAACGGAAATCAAGCAAAAATAATGCAGATTCTCATATAATTTATCTCGGCGCATTTCGGAAAATTCCATGGTTCATTGATTTAGAGAACAATGTGGAGAAACCTCAATGCACAGCTATAATTGAGAATTTTGAGTCGAAATTCAAATTGAAAGTAGAAAAAGTAAATTAATCCCACAAAACAAAACAATATATATGGAAAGGTGGGGTAAAACGGGCATTCCAATGAAATAATTTTTGGATGGATTTATTTCAATAATTTCATTGAAAAGTTGAGGAAATTTCTGATATCATTTAAGATCGTGATATCCTCACTCTCTTTTATTATTCAGCAAAAAAAAGGCACTCACGCCCTTTTGATTCTACAGCCGCGATATGTCGACTTTTTGATCTTTCCGTAATTAATAATCACAAATCAAAAAAATTATACTCAATTATTCTTTATTCTTTAATTGTTCTCCTTCCAGACAGATTGCATGAATCAGGAAATCTGAACGTAAATAGAAAATTTCTCGAGAAAATGGATGAATTTCAAATCTTCATAGGCAAGTAGAGGGAAGTGAGAAACAGGGCCGATATTTCTGCAACGGATTCCATCTCCGCCTTACCATAATTCAAAACCTGTAATTCTTCTCGCAAATTATCGTCGACGTAGGGTCTCTTCTTGATGCTTTCCAACTTATTTCCATCAAATTCGGTCAGTGGGATTTTTTGCAAATTCAGTTTGTCCAATTCCGATGGATAAATTCCAATCCATTGAAGCGTTGGACATACCAGACTCTCTCTCTCCCACCACAGAGTGGAAGAGCCGTATCTGTAAAACCACAAATTTCGCACAAATTATGGAAAATGGTGGGGTAGCTCGATTCCTGGGGCAATATGGATTTCCCTTAATAATTGTAGAAAATCATGAAAAAAAAAGAACTCATCACATTTTTGAAAATGTATTTTGTGCCTTCGAAAACCGTTTTTTTTGTTTTCAATGAAATTTTGAATAAAAAATTGAACTCACGAAATTTGAAACTTGTTTAAAATTTCTGGTATTTGACGCGGGAAGTTCAGACAAAATTCTTTAACAGTGCATGAGCTTACTTGTAAACACACATAATGTCGATTCCGAAAGGATCAGCATCAACTAGAATATATCCCGGAATTTTGAGCTCCTCAATAAGCATCTTCACGAAAATCCGAGTTGCTGCATCGGGATATCCTTTGCCAGTCACGAGAATACTGTTCAATTTATTCGTGCAATCTTCCTCCAGGAGCCTTTGGAAGATAGCATCCTTCTCAACAACAATGACGCATGAAGCACTCGATTTTATTGAAGTTATTGTTGCCGGAATTTGTGGAATTAAGACTCCACCAGGTTTATTGCACTGTAAATCTTCCCCAGTTTTGAGAGACAGCGTTAATTCACCTGATATCAAACCTTTTGCAGTGGTCAAAAAGCCTGTCATTATGAGAATAAGAGGTGAATTATTACGAAGAAGATAAGAAATAAGAAAAATGAGGAAAATTATGTTCTTGAGGATGTTGAGCGATTTTGAAAAAATGGTAAGACCCGATATGGTAAAACCTTCCGTTTTACCTCTTCTCATACTAACTTATTTACCCAAATTCCATGTTGTACACTCCAGCAGCTTAGCAACATGATTAATGACACAATCAACTGTGCTCTGTTGATCAATGAATTTCCCAAGAAGACCACCTTTGAGTTCATAATACAGAGATCTCTTTGTCTGATATTCATCAACAATAAGTAACTTATGGGCTTTAGCTGAAATTGTCATCATAAGTGCCAACTTGAATTTTCCTCTCTTATGTGAAAAGTCTACGATGCTCTTACTCTCCTGAATTTTTTCATGAATGGAATCCTCGATTTCACCTGAAAAGACTTTTTCACTCCAGGTAGCTGGCAATTCATAATTCAAGTAGTCGTCATTGTCAGTAACTTCATATTCGACAAGTTCTGTACATTTTCCCCCCATTTTGATGTGTGAATATAAATTGTCGATTTTTGGGAATCGTCCACTTGTCATCTGTTCGATTATTAGGAGAACCAAATTTTCCACTCGATTTATTAATGTCGCTCTGTAAAATTTGTGTTATATTATTTAATTAGCTGAGGGCATTCATTTTTATTTACTAACCTGTTTTCAGTGTTCATTTTGTTTGAAATTCTCGATGTGTATTGCCGAACTGGCTCAACGTACGGTGTACATTTTCGGTAATCAGATGATAGAACAGAGAACTAAAGAATTAGTATACCTACAGAGTAAACATTACTGAGTCACCTAGTAAAAATGATTGAGACTGCCACTTTTCGAACTAAGTCCCATCAATTTTTAAATGTGTGGATAGGATTTTTTTGCAGTTCGTTTTTCCATCCCACGATTAGTAGTTCAAGAGCCTGGTGGAGCTGAAATTACAAGCGAAATGTCAAAAATTGACAATGTATTATTATTGTTTATGCATTATTCCAATTTCCCATGACATTAAGGATAATTAAGAATCAGAGATATTCGCAGCAAACTATTGCTAAAACAATTTCAATAATCAATTCAGACACATGTTTTCCATCGGAAATTTCCTCAGCTTTTGAATGGAATCATCAAAAAAAATCCATCTGCAACGGCTTCATTGAAATGTCCATTTTACCCCACATTTTCTCAATGAATTCATCATTACAGAAATAAGAATGAAAAATGAGAAAACAATAAGTACCGCAAGACTTTCAGCTAAACTCAAATCTGCTCGTGAAAAAAACGTATGTTACATTATTATCCATCCCTATAGTTTCCCATATACACTCGTATCAAGTAGCCAATCTCTTGAGATACGAATTTTAACGGGGGCCCTCCTGCTGTGCATTTATGTGAACTCAAAGCAAACTCCGATCGTCGAATACTGCGTAGACACTCCACATGCTATTGTTATTGTTTGAATAAAATGGGGCAGAATCGGAAGAAAAAAAGAAAAAGAATTCATTTTTAACATTGACCCCGGAATTAATTCACCTTTTTTTTCATCATTCTATATTGTGTAATGAAGATAAATGATGGAATTCGTGCAATTTTTCTTTGCACTCACTACAAAAAGACATTCAAAGTAGTTATAAAAGAGGTTTAAAGAAGAACGGGAAATAATATTACAGTCTCTAAGAATGTACTCGAGTCTTCAAATAGCCCGTATAGTCCTACAACATATCCACTGCATATTATCCCACTGTATTCTTGTGTATAACCTACCAAGTCCTTGATTGTCCTCAAAATATCGGTTGGGGGATGCATACACATTCGAAGTTTTTCGAGAGATTTTGTGATCAACGGGAGCTCAACGGGGGCTCAAGTGCGACCTTAGAGGGTATGTACATTTTTTTTATTTTACATGTCTACATACGTTGAATGAAGGAAAAAAAGCTACAAATAGTTTAGATGTTGATAATCCGTTTCATTTTTGATCCCGAATTTCCAGTTGTGTGATTTCTTTGAATTCGTGTTTCTTAATGGAGGAAGTGAAGCCTTGATATTTGATACTATTTCAGGAGATTTAGTGGAATGAAAATTTTTTGCTACCTGTTCAATATCTTCTCGGGAGAAGGACAATTTTCATTCATGATTTACATATCGAAGGTCTATTCATCATTTTTGAGTTGTCATGAAGTTGTGGTGAGAGGGCTTATAATTTGATTCTTCAATAGTTTTTATTCCACAAAAAAGAATTTTCTGAAAAAAAAAATTATTTCTTGTGGCAAGAAGGTTCTCTTTGAATTAAATAGTGCTTCAAGAGGAGTTATATCGTCGCCCTAGAATCAAAAGGTCGTAAGTGCCATTTTTTCTTGCTGAATAATAAAAGGTCGTAAGTTAGTATTCTTATGAAAAAATTGAATGTCAATTCAATTTTCGTAGATTTAAAAAAATGGCACTTACGCCCTTTTGACTCTAGGGCGACAATATGCAGATTGACGATACATCGATCCGAACACTTTTCGATAGTCTAGAGAAATCGATCATGGGAATGCAACTGAAGAACGAAATTATAGGCCCCTTTGCCACTGAGCTCACTATATATATAAATGTCTTCAACAATTGGTAAATTCACTGGTTACAAATTTCTATCAAGTCCCAATTCCTTTGAGAATAGTTTACGACCGTTATGAAGTCGACAAGGAGCCGCTGAATCACGTGCCCTAAGATTGGATCAACATGGATAATCATCGAATTTGTTCAAGCAGTGGGATACATAGCCTCATTCACATTGGAATAGAAAAAGAAACTCAAACCGCCGCGACACGATTGCGAAAATGATTCATTGAAGTGCGTGGTTCACTCCACGTAATATGCTTGATGAGATGGATAAGAAGAAAAGATAGATATTTGATATTTAATCAAAGAATAGATATTCTAATGAGAATCGACGAAAAAATAAGCTCAAATGAAAAATTCATGAATTCACGCGAAATTTTTACGAACATGAAAATACGAATCAACGTTTCGAATAAAAATCATTGCTCCTGTTCCGAACAAATAATGCTCTGAATCTGTCAATCTGCGAGACGTTACGGGATTGTAAAGTTATATATTATTCACATATTTTTCTGAAAATATATAATGTATATTATGAATCACATATACATATTATGAATTATATAAAGAATCTATTGTCGATGAAACGTTTAGAGAATTTTCGCTCTTTCCCAAGCACTTACATTGTATGATGATGTATATAAGTCGAGTGGTTGTACTCCTCTCAACCCCATTGAGTATGTGAACACAGCGGTCGTTTTATCCCTCGCATACACGGAAAAATTGTGGTAACTTTTAAAGTGTACTTGATAAATGTTTCATTATCGAGAGTTTTGGGTGCACTTTGAGAGTGTTTCCAAGCTCATTCGATGACTTCGAAATCACACAATCGCTCAGAAAGACAATAGAGACATAAGCTGAATCGCTCATCCCTTCGCCATTGTTCATTATCGATTTTATTAGCAGAATGTATTGAAACGAAATTTATTGTAACGTTAGGTATTTATTTTTCGGTTCAACATAATTCTTCTTTCTCGCTATATCAGATGTTCAAATTGAGTGTCTGAAAGCAGAAGGTCGTATGTTCACTGCACAAGAGGAGATACGACCTTTTGCCATTAGTACAAATGAGTGAAATACCATTTTTTAAAACGATTTGTCATATCATAAAA
>JABSMS010036863.1:0-25020 GCA_018902275.1 Aleiodes sp. PSUC_FEM 10030003
TATTTTGGAAAAACTACAAAAGGAGTGAATTCACCGATTGTGAGATATTTTGAAATACAATTGTTAAGAAAATTGAAGGTTTTTTTTATCGGAGGTTTTGTTACCAAATTTAAATTATCAAATTTTTCCATAACTGAACTCTGTGGATTAGGTAATTTTACTGTAAAGGTACTGTAGCGACACCAAAAAATCTAGAGAAATCCCGTGGAAACTAATCCGAAATTCCCTATAAGAATCGTTCCAATTTTTTATGAAAAGTTTCCTATAACGATTTTTCTATAAGATTTTAGTCGAAATTTTCGTACGTGTAGCTACGCTGCAAACAGATCTTTTTCGTAACTCTGATTTTCCTCTACAACAAGCTGACTACAGAAATTTGTCCATCTCCCTTAGATTCCGAGATATACGTAAGAAATCATTGAACGCTAATAAAACTCACCGCGGTTTTTTTTGAAGTCTTCCAGTCCTTAGTCTGATCACTGAGATCACAGCAGGTCATGAACATAGCATGGAGCAACTTCTGATGACCCAAATCATCTCGATTGTACCCAGTATTAACCATCTCATCCTGCTCATCCATTGTACGAAAGTGCGATGCTAAATCAGTTGCTAATATATTGTTTCTCAATAAGTCTAAAGCCTCACTGTACTCGTCGCTCGGTAAATTCTCAAAAATATTACATCCCTCTGTGTTTAGTATACACATGGATTGTGCTAAATGATGTCTCTCCATAACAGAACCCTCAGAACTGTAGAGACTGGCGAGAACTGTGCCGCATTGTGTTTGGAATGAATTGTTGGTCCCACGATGGTCAATATCATGACACAGGCCGGAAACGAGGAAAACGAGGGCTTGGAGATGTGTCATGTACTTGTCTTTTACTAAATTTAAATTTTTAATCATTAGATAGGCAAAATGGGCTACGGAAAATGCGTGAATCCAATTGTGGTAGGGAGCGTCTCTGTAGCCTTTCTTAACGTAGAGAATGAACCTGAAATATTTGCTAAATTAATTAAACAATTGAATAATGTAGAAGAAAGGAAAATCAGTTTATTCTAGTTTGAATTCAGTTTTCTGGAATATCTCGGAAATTAATGGAGAGAGAAATGATTTTGTAGGAACATTCTTTTGTAGAACAGTTTTAGAATGAGCTCTAAAAAATGAGTTGATGATGGATACTTGGGGCAAAATGGACACCTTGGTCACCAGGATGGAAACATTGTGATAGGATTTTTCCGAAGGTGGAAAAATTTGATTTTTATGACTTTCTCATAAATTGAATTTTTTTTTTAGAAAATTTCAAAGCAAGAATTTTTTAGTTTTGTAGCAGAAATGAGGTTCTAAGCTAGAATCACCAACATCAGCACAAAAAGTCTCCTTTTTCCCTTCAGTTTTAAATTTCATTGCTGATGCTACATTATCGGCTAGTTAGTCCCTTCCGGACACAATCATGAATTCAATTTGTTGAAAAAAGAACGGAAGATTCATTCGAAAATTTCATTTGAAAGTTTGAATTTGTTTTGTCTATTGCTGTAAAGTTTGTAGCCCTAATTTTTTTTTTGTTTCTTTTTCAATTATCGTGCTCCATTATCACATATCAATATTAAATATTTCTGTTTCGATATGAACTTGGCTGGCGAAATCCAACTTGAAGTTAACTGTTTTACCATACATGAATTGCTCATTATCCCGTTGAAGTGCTTCTAGCGGTTTTGCGACAGCTAATTTCTATCACAAGTTTTCCATTGCTTCACAATTCTAATTTTCACATTTATTCCTAAAAATTTCCGTTGAAGTACCCATATTATCTTCTCATAATTTATATCGATATTATTATTCATGGAATGATAAATTGAATAAACCACGACCGACCATTCCTTCATGAAATTTTTCATAAATTGTTAAAGGATCTTCATTGAATATTCTGTATGTCCTTTCATTTTCAAAGTATTTCCCAAAAAACGAATTTAAATTGAACTGATTCTGTTATTCGACTTAATGAATCACTTTGATTTGCATTTTCCACCTATTAATATTAAGATAGTCAAAATTGCATGAGAATCTTCTTCGTAGAGAAGACTAAGATCTACAAAATCTACGGGGATCTACATTAGATCTATGGTTTCTATAAAAAATGTCCATCTCCATTGGATTCCGAGATATTTTCAGGCAAAAGACTAATCAAAATCCACTTCTTCCATATTTCATAATTCTGCTATTAAGATCAATTAATGAACGTGGGAATTTCGATCAAGATAATGACCTTGCTAATGTTTTTCTTTTTATCTTCCAGGACCTCAAGAGATCCAATTCGTCAAACATTTTGAGTATGTAGCATGGTGTATGCTGATGGGGAATATTTCTCGGTGAAAAATGGAACTTGTCGAAGTCTTTGGGACTGTGATCGTCTCGGCAGTTCAACAATGCCTGAACTGCTTCCTCTTCGACCTTGAAAAAATACACCCCGGAAATTATTCAATTTTTCTTCAAATTAATTGCTAAAATTCGTAGCGAAATGGGAAAACCAAGATGAGATGATTTTCATTCAAAATGAACTTTCGAAAATATTTCGGAATGTGAGAGAGATAACGATTTTTTCACAGAAACCTTGTTTGTAGCTCTGACTGCTCTATAGAAACGGTCTCTATGGAAATTCCTCTATCTCCCTTAAACTTCGAGATATTTGAGAAAAACTGGAAGGACCATAAAATCAATTTCTTCATTTTCACCAATTCGCCCTCACATTATTCTCATGAATTATTAATTAATTTGGGTGATTATCTATATTACCTGCTGCGTTTATTGGAAGCATTTAGAAGATAAAAATTATCAATTAATTATTTTTGAAAGCGATATTTATAGCTCCATTCAATAGTAAAATAACATAAGCTGTAATTTTTTTTTGTAGCTTCCCTTGCGAATATCTCTGGAATGAGTAGTTTTAGAAGAAAATCGCAAGAGAGCTATTTTGTGAAGAATTTCATAAGCTACGAAAAGTTCTCTTGGAAAATTCTTCTAAGCCTCATCATCGTTCCGGAGATATTCCGGAAAAATAATCTTCAAGTGATCTTTGAAATTATCCCCTCTCACTATTTCACTACTGAATTAATTCGAAAAAATTATCATAAAATTACCTTCATGTGATACATCATGAGTTCATTGCTCAATTTACTCCTAGCTTGAGAGTCTTGAATTTTTTTATAAACAATACTATGCATTATCGAGATACCACAGTAAATACTAAATGCTGTTGCTACTTCCTCATCACAAACATCAAAGTACAGACCGTTCATCTTGTTGCACAATTGTGCAACACCTGTGAGAAAAGGATTTATCGATCAATGAGTTCTTCAGAATGATAATAAGCAGTGAATTTACCTACCAATGATTCCATTCTCATCTCTGATGGGAAAACACAAAATGTTTCTGGTCTTGAAGCCAGTTGCTTCGTCGATTCCGCTGTAGAACAGTGGATGCTCATATGCGTTTCTAATATTGAGCAGGTTTCCAGAGGTTGCAACATGTCCAGCTATTCCCTGACCAAGTGCGATCCTCATTTCCTTGAATTATGGAAAGAATTTGCCATAAATTTAACATAGAAACAAAAGAAAATTAATGAAAAGAGGTGAATTGGTTCCACCCTGTGCTCAGTTTTACTGAAATATCGCGAAAACCATGATACAAATATTATTGTGGAAATATGTTTCGTAGAGGAGAATGAGAACTACAAAAAAAGATCTTTATAAAAATTTCTCTATTTCTCATAGATTCTGAGATATTCTTCGAAAACGACAAATTCGGTTATAAATGAATTGAAGTAGATTTTCCATGTCGTCAGTTTTTTCAAAATTCTTCGGAATTAAACGAAGAGAACTCTTTGTGGAAACCTTCTCAGTATAGAAGAATGATAGTTACAAAAAACAGTTTTTACAAAAATTGTTCCTTCGTTTCGATTCCGAGATGTTCAAGAAAAATTGTGATAAGAAAAACAAAATAAACTCCCTTCAATTTTGAAATTAATCATTCAATTATTAACTCACATCAGTGGTTGAAACACCGTCAAAAACTTTGGCAACAAGTTCATGATGATCATGATCGAGTAGAAATAATGAACATCTTTCGGCATTTGTTAATTTTCTTGCCTCAATCATAATTTCCCTCAGTAAATCAGGTAAATCACCTAAATGCATAAAAAGTTTTCTAGATACAATCAGAAGATTCTGACACTGTAGCTTCAATCGCGCCTCTTCCTGGCATCTCAGAGTACTCAACAGTATTCCAAGACAGTACCTGCAACAATTATTATTTTATTTTTTCTTTGTTCTATTGAAACATTCAACCCTAGATTGGTCAGAAAGAGTCAGAAAGAGAGAATCATTGATGAATTCGATATTGAAAAACGGCACTCTCCTCGTTAGGTGACCAAAGTCTTTAGGCGACGAAGAGTGAATTCGACAACGTTGCACTTCAAATATCATGGCGAATCTCTCGTCAGATGACGAAAGTCGTTGAGTTGCGTTTAATGACCAATTTTGGGTTAAATTCAAAGAAAAAATGTTTGGGTATATATGTACTTTGACTGTCAATCAAAATATTGAAAATAAGGCAGTATCCGAGAGTACGGTCCATGGAATAAGAGAAAATGAGAATTTGTAGGTGAGTTCCCAATTAATTGCTGATAATTCGAGAGAACGGGCTTTAATTCACCCGACAAAGTGACTGAACTATTCAAAAATCATATTTTCAGCTTGTGCATATATTTTTTTTTGCTCTTCGAATTTTTTCTATATTTAATTTAATTTCCTATCGTATGCATGAGAATATGTTTTTTCTAATTATGCAACTAAAACACTGTTCTTTCACCAGTAGTTTTTAATTAATAGGTAAACTCTATGGTTTTTCAATAATTTCGTAATTTCTGCTCCATTCAAGGTGTTTCATCCCTACTACCGCAATTTTCAGTAATTTCGATAATTCATATCTCTTAATCTTCTGTCCGTCTGTCTTGGCGTAGTAAAAGGTAGTTGCGGTACTATGGAGGAGACCATGCAATCATATGGCGCTACTGTGTGGTGGGAGAAACGCCCCGACGGGAATAGGGTTAAACTGCAGGGAAAAAAATGAGAAAAATATCAAAAAAAAATCATCTTTCACACAGTAACCAAAAAATTGGGATTTAACTATATTCGAGTTGGCTGGGGTACTGCCTCAAAATTTTAGTCGGGTACCCATGCATTAAATGCACAACTTTTATGCTTCCTGTAGCCTTTTGTGTCTCCTGGGATTGAATTATAAATTTGAATTTAGTTTATATTTTGTACATTTTAAATTTACAATTTATTTAAGAGGAAATATTTTGCCTCAGGAGCATGGTAATTCCCTTTGGAAATGGAGCGAAAACTTCGTTTCCCAAAATGGGCAATGCGATTTTAAATCCAAATGAATTTCAAATCTATAAGCCCATTTCAAGTGAGAGATGTGTTGTTAGAGTCTGGGCATATGGTTGCACAACTTGGTTCAAAGTTTTCATATTATTATTTGTATTGACAGTTAAGGAATATATATACCAATGTTTTTAATGAAAATGAGGATTCACCTGAAACACTCTTCGATTATTTTCGTACAGTTCTCCTCAATGTCTTTGTCGTTTGGATAATCAATTATACAAACAACTAGGGCAATGTGTTGTTTAACTGGATGCTTAATTGGAACACTTAAAAATCGGTCTGGCACCGGATCAATAACTGAATATAAATGCTGAAGTAATTCTTGATCCAATTCAATAGCACTTACTGTTAATGATCTTCGTGTTTTAACTGTCTTGTGGAGTACATGATTGCAAACCTGAAAAAATTAATCTATTGAACAGAGGAAACAAAGGATGATCCGAAAAAAAACGAATGAAAATTATCCAATTCTAATAATCTACGAGGGAAATTCATTAATAGAGAGGTAGAACAAAATAATTTTTTGTTGTCTTCTACTTTTTGAATATATCTCGGAAACTAATCGAGATAGAGAAAATTTTGAAAAGACCTCTTATCAGAGCAGATCGAGATCTACAAAGATGTTAATCAATAATCTCTCAAAAAAATAAAACTAGAATTTATTCACTTCATTTATTTTTAAAAAATGATGAAATTGATGAATTTTTAGAGCAAAATTAAGTTTATTGGAGAAATTGAAAAATTTCTGCTCGAAGATGGTGTAATGCAATCAATTTCCGTTCATTATTCTTTAAGATAACGTTCAAGGTAGTGCGAATAATTAAATTCAATAGCGAAGTATATAGTTTTGAGAAAAACCTGTTGTTTATATTGCAAATATCTCGAAAACCGTGAGGTTTACGAAAATTGGTCAAAAGACCTTTTACGTAACCCGAAAAATTCCCTACACAAAATATCTTAAATTTTCCTCTAACCCCACTCGTTCCAAAGATATTTGCGAAAGTATGTATAAAAAGGTTTTCGTCGTATTTCTTCTCGTAATTTCATGACTAAATTGTTTTGGAAATATCTGGAGAACTCGTGGATGAAAATTAATTGCTTCACACCAATTGTCATCGAAAATTTTCCAACCTTTCCGATTAAAAAAAAAATAATTAAATGCAGTGATTTTTTTTTTATTCTATTTATGTAATTGTGAAAAAAAGCAAAAAAAAATGAGAAAATAGCGAACGTTTAATGAAGCATTTCATGCATGATACTTTGTTATAAACAATAATTTAATAGCATTAACCCTACGCAGTACTCCAATGAAGTTAAGCTTATATTCTCCGACTATCTAAACTAGAGATAATATAGAAAATTATGATTCTCTTAGATAATAGAATTGCATTTACAAGGAGCACGAGAGCTCGAACACTACTATTAATGTTAATTTATTAATTACATTTGTTTGGCTTACTGGAAACCTCAGACCTCTTTCAAGTATTTTATCGCCAACAACGTTTATAACAATTTCTTCAGTTTCAGGAAGAATCGGAGCCAGAAATGATAATTTTGCGCTTGTTTCTGATTGAATCTGTGGAATGAAGTTCAATAAAACTTTTCAATTTAATTACGAAATTCGAATGATAATTTTCTTCATAAATGAGTTGGCTGTGAAGTGGCGATAAGAGATAAATATTAAATCGGTGACGAAAATACAAAACGAGGCAAATTGATTTTTCTATTGTTTCAGATTTTTTTACATATCTCGGAAACTATGAAAGATAGAAGAATTTTCCTTGGAACCTTCCTGTACAAGCGATTGAGAAATACGAAAACGGCTATTACAAGAATTTCTCTATCTCCCTTAATTCCCGAGATATTTCGGGAAAACTCAGACGATGCACGATTCAATGAAATGAGTTGAATTTATCCTGACATTGTTCTTCGTGGAATATTCCGGAAACTGAGCGAGTTAGAGAAAAATTTTGTCTAACTTCTTTCGCACTTAGAGTCTGAAATATTTGGAAAAAACCAAAAAGGAGTCAATCCATTCTTTTGAAATCCACAATTAACTTTCTACTTTTTATAGGATATCTCAGAAACTATGAGAGCTAAAGAAATTTCTGAACAGACCTTTTAGTAGAGAAGAATGAGAGCTACAAAAAAGGTTCTCACAAAAATTTCTGTCTTCCTTAGATTGCGAAAGAATTGGATCGAAACTGGATTGCTGGATGGATTAAAATTCTCCTGTGCTCAGTTTTCCTCGAGTGTCTTCTAAAATGAGCAAGATAGAGAAATTTTCACGGAAACCTTTTTTATAGCCCTTGAAATTCTCTACGAAAAAGGTCCCTTGCAATTTTCCTCCAAACCCACTCGTTTCTAAGGTATTCTCGAAATGATGAAAGACTAGATTTTCAACGAATCTTCCTTTTAAAAAATCAACAATTTTTATCTACTCGACCAACGGAAATTTTTCAACAGAAATCCCTCTCGTAAATGTCTACAATAAATCTACATCCTCGAGAAATAAATAATATCTTTTCCCCGTGAAAATAAACAAAAAAACATTATTTATCTTCACACAATTCTCTTAACAACCCGGGAGCCTCGTGAATAAATATTTTAAAAAACGCGAAATCGTTGTGCAAACAACTTGAAACTTGAACAAACAATGAAATTTTTGTGTTTGTCAATTGACAAGTGTCATTCACCACGAGGTATGTGTTCGTATTATCTTTGTTACGCGCTGCACTCAAAGTCATTCCCAGTGTGTTGACAATAAAAGAGTTGCGCACGAGTTCATTACATAACTCTCAATTCAACCGAAATGTTAAAAAAACTCAACCCATTATTTTCTTGTTATTTCAGCGTTTTTTTTACCAGAGGGAGAACAAGAGAGTGAGAGTTACTCACGTATTTATTCAAATTTTGTTGAACGAGGGTGCAAGGTAAATCAGCGAGGCCCTGCATGAGCATGAGCATTCTCTCATGCTCCTCAATATTCGCCGTCATAATTATATTTTTTGTTGTGGACCTCGTCGATTCCCAGTTGTGTCACAATTTGCCTTTTTTTCCCGTTTTTAAATTCTTTCTTATACTAAAATCAGTGAAAATTCCGAAAAAAAATTATGCGAAATGGAATCTATCTGTCAACGAAGAAAAAGTTTATACTCCTTCCGCACATTTCCATTAGAATTGTTTAATCAACAATAGAATATAATCGAATTATTAAGTCAAGTCACTTGATTATTGATAAAATTTCACTCGGACAAAAATGTTTTTTGTCCTTTTTCGCGTTCTCTGCACCTCCGAGTTTATCCACGATCGGAGGATTACTGACCCGATGTAAAAAAACAAGAAAAACAAACACAACTGCCAGTTACGATCACTCGAATTCTCCGAGATATCGAAGGCTACTCTTTCTTGGAAAGAAGAGTGGGGAAACGGCCAATGAATGCGCGGGTTTGCGGTAGGCGAGATAACCTAACTCTTCATTCATAAAGTTCGAGGAGAGGAGTAAAATACAGATGTAAACATGTACAAACTTGTTCAATTATCGGAAATTTCGAGAGTTTTTATTAGATAATGCTGTTGGAATTATAACGTAATCTACTGTTGAATGAAGTTGAAGAGGACGTCTTCAAGGTATTGTATTATTTTTTGGGAATTCGTTGAAGTTGATGATTAATTTCTCGTTTCGATGGAATTTGTTGATAGTTATTCAATGTTTCAATTGATTCTAATTTCTTTTTGTTTCTTTTCCCATTGTCAGAATTAGAAACAATTCAGTAGTGAAGAGGTAAAACAATATGTGTCAATTTCATTCTGCAGTTGTTTTCCCGGCAATACCGTGATAGGCTGGTTTTCAGACACTTTTCAATTTCTGCTCCGATTTGTGGCATTGTTGTTGTTTTCCTCGGGATTTAGAGTAACAAATATATAAATTATTGTAATAATCAAGAAAAATAATATTACTGTTTTTGAAGAATTGAGAAAAAGAATTAATTTTGTTTTTACAGAAAATCTAGAGACAAATAGCAACAGTGACACATGCCGGGGCAGTGTCAGAAACCTATCCCATTACGGTATGCCACAAATAAAGAAAGACACGAAAATTTTCAATTACATATTTTTTGTAGAGCGAATTTCGTTATTAACAAGATCTCTCTATTTCGTTTACTTTCGAAGATATAACCTTTTGTGTGGCGAAAATTCCGGGCAACTACAAAGTCCCTTAGGTAAATTCCTCTATTTCGCTTAGATTCTGAGATATTTTGAAAAAACTAAAAAAGAAGTGAATTCATTCCTCTGAAATTCATAACTGAATTTCTGGTCTTGATAAAATTCATCAGAAACTATGGCAGATAGCGACTTTTCTTGTAGAGGAAAATGAGAGCTACAAAAAAGGTTCTCGCATAGATTTCTCGATTTCGCTTAGTTTCAGAGATATTCTGGAAAAACTCGGAAGCTACAGGATTAAAAAAAAAATTAATGTATGTTTTTTTAGAATTTGAAGCAGCTGATTAATCCCTGGTTTCGATTGAATTTATTGATAGTTATTTAGTGTTTCAATTTATTTTTTGTTTTTGTTCGTTCCTTTTTTCGGCAATATCTCAGAAACAAAAGGAGGTACAAAAATTTTCATACAGACCTTTTTTGTAGAGCAAATTCCATTCCACAACAAAAAATTCTCATAAAAATCTTCGTATCTCTATTAGTTTCTGAGCTATTTTTCAAAAATTTATCAGCGAAGAAGAAACAACGAGATGACTCGCTTTTTACTCAAAATCACGTTCTTCGAAATATCTCAGAAACTAACAGGAATAGAAAAAATCCTAAAGAAACCTTTAGTATTCAAACCTAAACTCCAAGGAGAAGTTGACCCAACTCGTATTATTTTTCCTGTACGAAATTATTTTCACTGTCAATTCTTATTTCCAAGGTTTCCCCATTTTTTTCTCCCTCAAGTGTAAGATAAATAAAGAGACAAGAAAAAATGGAGGAGAATATAGATAGAATGGAGTTGATACCAGTGATAATAGAGGAACTCGAAGAGGGACAGGTGATGGATGTTAATATGGATGAATTTGTCGAGGCAAGTGCCCTCGAGGTTCATGAATTGGATAACGTTGATGTCGTTGATAATATTGATGAATCAGCGATGAATGTGGATAATATTGATTTTGAATTATCTGAGAGTGAAGATAATGAGAGTGCTTTAACCCCCGAGGAGGAAGATAGACTAACTAAGCAATTTTTGAATGGAGAATTGACGTTTTCTGAGTATTCATCGAAGATGGATAGTGGAATTGATTTGGAGCCGTATACAACTGAACAGGAGGCATTGAGGTAGAACAATTATACCATTTGAGTTACAGACAATAATTGATGATAAATTATCTAATGCTTTTTCTTTATTCAGAGATGAGGCTGATGGTGAAGCTCATGAAGAACCCGTTCGAGAGCCGGAGGTTAAAGAGAGTCCGAAAAAACGAAGCAGAGCCAGAGGAAAGCGGAGGACACTTCCGTTGGCACTTCAGGGCTTGATGGGTGAAGCCAATTTGAGATATGCCAAGGGAGAAACTCAATTGGCTATTCAGATGTGCATGGAGATCATCAGGTAAACATTACTTCGGATGGTTAAGACCGGTTTTCGCGGAATGCCTTGAAAATAATGAAGATAGCACAATGTTTGTTCAGAGCTTTTTTGTAGCTCTGATATTCCTCTACCAATAAAAAAATCCTACCAAAATTCTGCTATCTCCATTATCCTCCGAGATATTCCATGATAAATGAACGACGAAATGGTAAAAAGTGATGCATCGAAAAATCACATTTTGAAGAATTTGTAAATATCTCAGAAAAGAGCAGATTTAGGAGCATGCATCTCAGAACCTTTTAGAAAATTTCGTGTTCTACAAAAAAAAATAAGCTTCATAAATTCTTCCAGATCTAATACTTTCGGAGATATTTCACAACATGTAATCTCTTAATGCATTTCACTTTTCAATTACTGGATTGTCTTGAATAAAAATGAATCATTGGATTTTGCAGACAAGTACCAAGTGCTCCAGAGCCTTTTCAAACCCTAGCGATGATCTACGAGACAGACGACTCCGAAAAATCGCTCCAGTTCTCTCTAATCGCCGCTCACTTGAGTCCCAAAGACGCCGATCAGTGGACCCGACTCGCCAATCTATCAATGGACTCAGGAAACACCAAGCAAGCCTTGACTTGTCTCTCTAAAGCAATCCAGGCAAACCCGAAGGACGTTAGCCTTTATGAAGCTCGCGCTAGACTGCAGGAACGTTTCGGAGAGAAGAGAGCCCTCCTTCGCGGTTACTTGAAGCTCATCCATCAGCTTGGTCCAGAGGACGGCCACGATCTCCTGACCTACGGCAAGATGCTCACTCAACGATTCATTCAAGAGAATAATTACGACCAGGCTCTCGAAGCAATGGACCAGATTTTCACCAAATGCCCAAAGCTTGTGAGCCTAGAAGAAGTCAATATCATGACAGAGATATTAATAACTCTGAAGAAGTTTCCAAAGTGTCTGGATATTCTGACAGAATACACGAGTCTCTGGGTGGAGTGGAAGTCCTCGGAAAAAGAAGGGAAGGTCATCGAGTCTTGCGGCATTCCGGAGAACGTAGTCGTCGATCTCAAAGCAAAGTTCCTAGTCACTTTGATAGAACTCGGATACATTCGATTGGTCGAGAGCCTCTTCCCTAAACTTCTCGATGAGGAGAACCCAGAGGTTTCCGGAGATCTCTTTCTTGACGTTGCCGAAGCCCTGATGTCCAAGAAAGAATATCAAAAGAGTCTCATATTCCTAGAGCCTCTAGTCAACAGTAAGAACTACAGTCTTGCCGCAGTTTGGCTGAGATACGCAGAGTGTTGCGTAGGCTGCAAGAACCTCAAATATGCGCTTCTAGCTTATGAAATCGTTACTAAACTCTCCCCACAGCATCTGGAAGCCAAACTCCAATTATCAACCCTCTACAAGTGTTTCGGCCTTCGCGACATGGCTATCGACATCCTGAAGCAAGATCCAGAGATCGATGTCCTCGATCCCGTCGCTCTTTACAGAAGAGCAATTCTCCTCTACAAAGAGAAGCGACTCGAGGCGTTCCTAGAATCCGGAAAGCTCCTATTATCACGGCATTGTCTCCACATCAGGAACAAAGGAGAACTGGCTTCACTAACGAGACCGAAGGTCTATCAGCGTTTGGAGGCTCTGCATCTCCAGAGACTCTCGCATGCGCAATCTCTGGAGGAGGAGAATGCCCCGGCGTTTGCAAAAAGCGACCTGCCGAGCTTAGACGATGAGTTCAATTTGTTCTTAAAGATGTGTGAAGTCGCTTACGATTTGAAGAAGTTTGGGGTTCTTCAGAGAATCTGCTTCACTTCATTGACTTCGAAGAGATTCGAACCAAAGACTCCTTATTTAATTTTCCTCTGTTTACTAAGCTGCCTCTACAACAGGGACTCCTATTACAGCTACAATTTAGCGAGAGACCTTGTGAGAGACAGCAAAAAAACAAATCTCTGGAATCTCCTGAACATCGTCATCCAAAGAGCCGACGACTCGCGTCACAACAGGTTCATCATGAGGCTCCTCGGAAAAGAGGATGTCTTCAGCTATCTTCATGTCCTCCACGCAAACAATTGCCTGGTTTCTGGGACGTACAAATACGCGTTAAATAACTACGTTGCTCTGTTCAAAGTTGGCCCGAGTCCTCTTCTAACGCTGCTTATTGCCGTCACATTTTTACAAATGACTTGTCAGAAATTCGCTGCCAAAAAACATAGACTCCTTACTCAAGCATTTGCATTCTTTAAGAAGTATGAACAAGTACGTGGGAAAGATATGTTACAAGAGTCTAATTATAATATGGCTAGGGCATTGCATCAATTGGGCTTGGTGTCAAGTGCTGTGCATTATTACAAGCTTGTGCTCAATGAAAAGCCTTCTAAGCTGGTTGCGGATAATGAGGAAAGATTAGATTTGAAAAAAGAAGCTGCATTCAATTTACATTTGATTTATATGCAATCGGAAAATGTGGATTTGGCTAGGATTTATCTTGAAGAATTTATTATAGTATAATTTAGAGTCAAAGAAAGAAGCAAATCCATTGAAACAAGAATTAATAAAGAAATGATAATTCAAAAACCTGTCTACTCTTTAATTTTATAAATTTCTTCATTTGATTACAGGGAAAATGACAACACTATCATCTCAAATTCCCTTCCTGAAGCTCTGCTCTGTCTTCGAAAACATCTCTACCAGCAGAGGCAACAAAAAAATTCAAATTCTCTCAAAATTCTTTGAAAAATGCCGCAAACAAGGGCAACTATTGAAACTCGAGCATCCAAACGCCGACGTCTCCATGTTTCCTATAGTTCGTCTTTTCCTCCTTAACAACGACAGAGAGCGAGGTCCGAATGGCTTGAAAGAGAAAACCCTCGCGATTCTTTACATCAAAGTTTTTTGTATGGGAAAGACGAGCCCAAGTGGACAGAGCTTAATAAATTACAGAGAGCCGACGAAGAAAATGAACACAAACGATTTCGCTGAGAGACTCTATTGCATTGTGAAATCTCGAATGAACAAATCCTCGACACTTTCCCTAGAAGACATCAATACATTTCTTGACACAATTGCCGAACAATTCGCTATGAATGAGAAGCCGAATAATGAATTCATTAGGTTGACCCAGGAATGTACAGCGACTGAGATAAAATGGCTGACTCGGATTATTCTCAAAGACATAAAATTGGCGCTAGGCGCGAAACGAGTGTTCGAAGCTTATCATCCAGATGCCGATCTGCTTTTCGGTGAGAAATCGAACCTAAGAAGTGTTTGTGATACATTAATAAACCCGCGCTTCCGAATAAATCGCCAGATCTCGAACATAACTGTTCTTCATCCGTTCAAACCAATGCTGTTAGAACGTTGCGCAATATCCGACATTGGTAAATTTTTCAGGGACCAAAGTACCGAGTTCATTGTTCAGAATAAGTTTGACGGAGAGAGAAGCCAAATGCACATGAAGGACGGAAGATTCAAGTATTACAGTCGTCATGGATTAGACATTACAAATAACGCAAGTTACGGTGAATTCAAGGGCTCGGGTGGTTTTCTAACCGATGAGATATCGAATCTTCTGAATCCGAAGTGTAACTCTATTATTCTTGACGGCGAACTCATGGGCTGGCATAGGGACACAAAGAAATTTAGTACCAAAGGAATGGACTTTGATGTCAAGAAACTGACGTTCAATAGCAAGCATCAGCCCTGTTTGGTAGTCTTCGATATCATCCTATACAATGATAGGTTGTTGATCAACGAAAGTTTGGAGGAGCGATTGAAAATTCTAGAAAACACTTTCGTAGAATCGGAAGGGATTTTGCTGAGAAGTAAGAACCAAAGGGTTAATTCTATCGAGGGAATCATCGAAATTTTCAACAAATCTGTGGACAACCACGAAGAAGGAATCGTTCTGAAGATGATCAATAGTAAATACAAGGTCAACACGAGAGAAGGAAGTGGTTGTTACAAGTTGAAATCAGAGTATTCTGAGGAGCTCATTCAAGACATTGATTTGGTAATCGTCGGTGGTCATTACGGCGAAAGAAAGTTCTCCGGCATGTTCAACAGCTTTTTGGTAGCCGTCCTAGTACCTTCGAAGTTCGGCGACAAGTTCTACTCAGTTTGTTCAGTGAGCACAGGACTAACTGACGACAACATCAGAGAACTGAACAAAAAATTCGAATCGCATTGGACAAAGACGAAGCCTGACATCGTAAAAGGACCTAAGAAAAGTGCCGATGCACCAGACTACTGGATTGATCCGGAGATCTCAGTTGTTCTTGAACTGAGAGCAACGGAGATGCTGTACTCGTCGAATCATCCATCGGGATTGGCTTTGCGGTTCGCACGGGTCGTTAGAATGAGGGAAGACAAGCCAGTCAGAGATATCTGTAAGCTTGAGGAATTGTGGAGTTTGGCAAAACAACAGGGACCTATTCAGAAACTAACCAAGAGGCACGCAACGATGGACGACATTTTGGAGGCTCCGATCAAAGTAAAAAAGGAGAGGGTTCTCAATCCTCTACGGAAAATTGACCAGAGATTCCTTGGAATCTCTCCCAACGAAGTTATCCGAATCTCCAGATTGTTTCACGGCAAAGAATTCTGCGTTCTCAATGGCGAAGAGCGTTTGAAGAAGGACAACAAGTTGATGAAGAAAGACATCGAGAAAATCATCCTTCAACATTCGGGAAAAATCGTTCAGAATCCGAGAAAAGAGAAAACGTTCTGCGTTATTATCGGTGATTCTAGCGCAATTCGAGTAAAGAATTTGATTGAGAGCAGGAAGTATGACATTGTTAAACTAAAATGGCTCTTGAGAGCTACGGAAGAGAATAATTGGGGCAAAGTGGTGGATTTCTATCCCTGGGAAATGGTAGGATTCAAAGAGAGTACTTTGATGAAGTTACGGGAGGATTACGATGATTACTACGATTCTTATACAGAGGAAGCGGATGAAGAGAGTTTGAAGAGATCGCTGAATAGAATTGCAGTGCTGCAGGATGATGTCGAACTTTCGGAGAAGGAAATCGGAAAGTTGGAAGGTGAATTGTTCGGGTCTGTTTCGCCGTTTTCTTTGTTTAGAAAATGCGTTGGGTTTTTTACGGATTCGAATGATATTAGGAAATTTGAATTTCAATTTATGAATGGGAAGATTAGGGAGAAAATCGATGAAACCGTTACCGATGTTTTTGTCGGGGAAGAGGAAGTCCGAATAATTGAATTGTATGAACGCATAAGTCAAGTTGGGAATATTGCAATTATGATAATAAGAAGTCAATGGATTCATGACTGTTTCAATAGAGGTGAACTATTAGATAAGAAAGATTATATTGTAAAATAATATATTGGGGAGAAAGTATGTATTTTAATAACATGACAAATATTTTTTATTTTATTGAAAGAAATTTGAATAATCATGCAATGAATTTGTGAATGAAATTGTTTCATTTTAATAAAGTATTATTTTTACTGGAAAAAAATGGTTATTTTGAATTTTGAAACATTGCCTGTGCTGAGTCATAGCGAGGTTGAAGAGTATTGAAGAATGTCGCTGTGAAACTGACGAACTCATGACAGTTTTCTCATTTAACTTCTCTTGGAGAATTTGAGAAATAAGTCTTCCACGTCGGCACTTAAAAAGTGCGCTAAATAAGTCACTATGCAGCTGGATTTATTCACAAAGGGACTACAATGAACTGCATTCAGTATTTCCACGGATAGATTGACGTGAAATGTGAGTTTATGATGAAAAAATTTTAATTATTCATATTTTTCTTCGTAGATTTTTTTTATTTGTATTGAAAGAAATGAAGGAACTCATTCAGTCTTCCGTAATTTCTTGACTTTGATGGAATGAGATGAATCAAAATAATCTTTATGATTTTTATTACGAAAAAAAAAGAATTAAATTAAATTTCCCTAGCAGAAGAGTAGCACGAAAAAATTTGATTTATTTCAAATCAGTTTTTAAAGCAATTTCTGGAAGAGTGGGAAGAGACCTACAAAAAAGGTATCTACAAAGAATTTCGTGTCTCGCTTCGTTTCCGAGATATCTTCAAGAAAAAACTGAAAAATAATATTGATTCATCTCGTTTCATCTTTAAACTACTGAATTAAATTCTTTTTTTCCTTTCTAATGAACTTATTTTTGAATAAAAAAAGCAGTTGATAACAATTTGAACAATTTATCTGAAAAAGAGTATCCTCGTTAACTCGACTAGACAGTTGAAAAAGTTCTTGGATTGCGACCAGACACACAAAATAATGTGAATATGAGTTATGTCAAGTTTCAACACTGAATATTCTACTTATAGAAACAGTCACTCCAAAGTAGACACGGATTAATCGACTTTGAATTTCTTTGCTACGTTTACTGAAGTTTCAAATTTCTGTTTCGCCTAAAAATAATTAATTACGTCAGACAAAATTTAATTATCTTAATATAATTTCTTGCAATTTTTTTATTATTATACTTGAGAACATAGTGAATTTTTTCTCTCCATATTTTGAATCCTAAATGATCTTATGCGTTTGCTGCAGACAATAAAATTTTCACGATTATTTTTTCTTCTTCGTTTCCATGGACTTATAGATGATATTAATCGCAAATTCTCAATTTTTCTTTGATAAAATGATGCTCCAACTTTACTGTCCGATGATTTCTCGATTGAAATATTATCCCTTGAAAATTTTATCACTAAATGTAATTTTTCCGGTGATCTTTCGGCAATTATACTCGATTTATCTGACAAACATTTCAATTCATCATCTTGATGAATACGCTCTGTCATGCAAGGATCGCAAATTAATTTTGAGAATTCATCTTGTAGTGATTCTTGTTTATTGATTTCTTTAGGAAAACGTGAATTTTGGTGATTTTTACGATTCTGCATTTTTACACAGTAATTTCGCTGTTGCTCAACGTACTCGAGGCATCGCGCGGTTTTGTCAATGCTTTCCCGAGCAATTGCACGAGGGGGGCATGGATATTTCTTCGGTTTTTGATTTCTGCATTTTTTGTTTGAAGATTCTTGAAAGGAAAACGGTTTTTTAAATTGTGGATGTGAATAAATAAAATTCGAAAATTTTTGCGAAATATCTCCAAAATTAGGGCAGAATAGTGGAAGCTTGCTACACGGAAAAAATAATATATCTGAACCATGATTTTTGACACCTAATTTCATATTCTCTGGAAAAGTGATTGAAGTTGCTTCGAAAATGTTATTTACATTCCTCTGGAAACCTGATCAGCGCTTTCCTGGGAACTTGGATTAGTTTTCCGGAGAAACCTGAATCACGTTTGTAGAAACTTGAATTAGGTTTAAAGGGAAACTCGAACCAGCTATGAAGAGAAACCTCAATCAGGTCTGCAGAGAAACAGGAATCAGGCTTCCGGAGAAGCCTGAATTTGGTTTCTATGAGAACCTGAGTCAGGGTCCGCATGTTATGCCGGAAATTATGCTATATCAATTATTTTCCAAGGTATTCCACCAAAGCTCCGAATTCAGAGTGAAATGATCGAACATTTTTTAAATTGAATGAATTTACTTTTTCGGTTTTTCACAGCCACATGGATATTCGATCGTGCGTCTAGAAATAATCAGAATATTCCATCACAATTCAATTAATTAATTATAATTTTTTAAATGAATAATGAATTAGACTTACCCTCCGGTTTTGCATCCGCAGCGTATTGGTGAATTCCTGGTGAAGAATTTTCATTTCTGGGTATTAAAAATTTGATTTAACTGACTCAAATTTAGCCATACGTATCGCAAGATACCTTCCAGAATATTTCAACACAAATTAAACTATTAATTCTTATATCGATAATTGATTCAATATAAATGTTCAATTGATAATTCAAGAAAATAGCTAGTTAACGTATGGCTGTAGTTAACTCACTCTCGGGCACTCTTTCTACGCCATTGTCGAGCTGCTGCTTTACACAAGCACGTAATATCTCTGATCAATGCAAAATTAATTATTCAACTAAATTATCCATTATATTAATAAATAATTGATGGGAAAAAAATTATTTTCTCACTTTTCCTTTATAAAACCAGCATAAACAAATAAAATTCCAGCAAATCCAATTAAAAATTTTCCAAAATACCATCCAACATGTGTATTGCAATGATGCATTTCAGTTTATTTAATTGATTCATTCATATTCTATCCTAAAAAAAGGTTATAATAAAAAAATTTGATGTTTCCATGTTTTCAAACGCGAAAAGAACTAAATAAAATATTCAAAGAGATTTTTCATTAAACAGACGGAAAAAAATGAACATCACAAAAATTACGGAGGATGAAAAGCAAAATTCATCATGCGTACATTATTTTAAGGATATCTCAGGAATAATCCTTCTACCAGAATTCGTCAAGAGCTATAAGATCACGTATGTCCACGCACGTCTCATATATGCCCATATATGTTCCATATATGTTCCATATATGTTTCATGTATGTTACATATATGGACATATATCTTACATATATATTAATATATGATAAATTTTTACTCGGGAATTTTTATGACATTGTCATAACAATTGTTATGAAAATTTTTATACATGTCCATTTCAAAAAAAGAAATGCATTTCGAAAAACAAATAAATTTTTGGAGTTCCAAAATTTCCAAATTTCATCACATAGTCAGGAAAATGTGAACTGAAAAATAGTATAATACAATCGATCTAAAAGCAATAATCATCGAGATAATGACGAAGATAAGAATTTTCGAAAAAAATTGTTTTTTGAATAATTCGAAAACTATTGATCCAGTGAGGATCGTATGATATCACTTTCTGCCTCAAATTCCCCTGACTATCCACTCGCTATTCATTACCTCAAAAAATAATCAGAACGAAGAAAAATTCGTAATCAATTAAATTACGAATAAAAGTTTAGCAATATAATTTAAAAAAAACGGAATGAAGTCAAACTAGAATATTATGATAAAAGGGAGCAATTTTTCGAAACTTTTTGAAAAGGTTTTTCCAAACATTTGAGAGAAATATGTAACATCGTTTCAGTCACGTTCAACCGAACACCCTGACTATAGTGAATGGCCTGTCAGCATATTTGCTGTGACACCGTCACGAGCTTCAAGTACTTGTCAACGAAATTTAAAAAACAACCGAAAAAGAATTAAAAGATAAAAAGTCTTTTTCCTTCCTCAAAAGTGACACTTCTTCATTCCGTCCTCATTAGTGTTGAATTCCATGAATTCTTTCACGAATTCATATAATCAAAGCCGCCCCAGTACTCGAGACTCTTTTACAAACGCAAGTCTCTGAGTGACGCGTACAAATGTATTTCGTACAAAAAGACCTCAAAACACGCGGAAAAAAAGTTAGGAGAAAACAGAAACAAGAGGGAGAGATCTTTGAGATGAATGGTTTTGAAAAAATGTGAGTGCATCTTTTGGCGGGGTACATTAAAAGAAGTAAAACAACAGTGGGATGGATTTGGGGATATATTCCAAGGGGTTATTGAGGCATCAGAGGATGTCCGGAGTGGTATACGTTACAATAACAATCTTTTAAACTAATATTAACTGGTGTGTTGGCAACATGTAAGACGATCGTATGAACGAGACGCTTGAAAACACGTATCACAGGGAGGGCCAAATGTACCATGTGGTCACAGCTGTTGCTAACACGAGAATGCATTCTGCTTCTTTTTTGGCGCAATGTTCTCAACGATTCTGATCATTTAGATGGAAAAATCGAAACACGGAACAAAGTAATTCTTATCTTTCTTTTGAGATAGTGGGATCTGTGAGCTTTTTGTAGAGGAGAATGAGGGTTATCAAAAGGGTTGCAACCAAAATTTCGATGTCATTCTAATTCCGAGATTGATCGAAAAAAGTGTAAATAACATGGAATTATCGAGATTTTGTGGAGTAATCAATCAATCAATATCGCGGAATCTATGGGAGATAGAGCGAAATTGTTACGGACCTCTTTGTAGCTCTCAATTTTCTCTAAAAATAAGGTCCTCACAAAAATTTCGATACCTCATTTGGGTTCTGAGATGAATCAACGAAGTTGTGGTTAAAATTGAATTATTGACATTTTTGAGAATGTTCAATATTTTTGGGAATATCTCTGGGAATGATTGAGTTTTCCCGAAGTTATTCCTTTTTTGGGGGATATCTCCGAATCTATGGGAGATAGCGAAAAAAAATAAAGAACCATTTTGTAGCTCTGGATTTTTTCTACAAAAAAGATTCTCACAGAATTCTTTATCTCGCTTAGATTCCTAGATAATTGAAAAAAAACCGAACCCAGTGAAATTTCCTTCTTTCTCCACCTCATTACTACTTTCAATAAATCAATTATATTCCTTCTCGTGAAAAAATCAACAGCAATTAACTCGAAGAATTTGATAACTCCGCTAATTTGCGATTTATATACAAATAGAAAGAAATTGAATGAAGAAAGGTTCAATATAATGAATAAATTCACTGATTCCCCATTAAATAAATTTTTTAATGATCCCCACATTTTTCTCGCCCATTCAAATGGGTTTGTCGAGATTATTCAACCCTCTAAACTTAATCAGTTAATTCTCCCTCATTGGCTGAATTTAAATGAAGCTGGCGTGGCTAATTGTGTAGAATAAGCCAATGGTAACGATTCATCTCATTTCTAAAAATACACTCGAAATTTGTAGGTGGGGATTGTGTTGAATTTAACTTGTTAGTTTCATCAACGAAACAATGTTTTCGATGTTTCGTTCTTTACTTCTTCGACATTAACATCTTTGAGTGACTGAATAATTCGGAGTGCGCTTTAAATCATTTGAAAATAATTTCCACTGTGCATTCAATAATTCCGATTTACCTCGCGATTTAAATGGAGCAAAGTGATGATTTCACGATTACCCGGGGTTCTGAGGCACGTTTGAGAAGTCCAAAATGCGCAAGGTGCAGAAATCACGGAATTATCTCGGGACTAAAGGGACACAAGAGATCGTGCGCATGGAAGGACTGTCGTTGTTCCTGTTGTTTGCTTGTTGTGGAGAGACAAAGAGTCATGGCAGCTCAGGTTGCCTTGAGAAGACAACAACAGGCGCAAGGTGCTTTGAGTGACAATGTAGCGGTAGAAGAGGGTTTTCATCATTCGAGGCTGCCTAGTGCAAGGGAAACCTCGTCGGCGATTTATCAGAGACGATTACGCAACTTCCAGAGGCACCATCAACTCCAGGTGACGCAAACTAGGATCAGTGTCACACAGAATTTCCAGAGCTTGGGAGCATCCCATCTTTCTAATCACCGTAAGTCTAAATCCTTTAACAAAATGAGGGGCATAATGGCAGGAGACGGTGTAATTCCGGTACTGATACTATGATGAAAAAATTTCAAAAATAAGTTCAATACTTTCTTCATATGACGTGGTGTCTAACGACCTGAACAGGCATGAAAATTATTAAATGTCACAGAATTACACTAAACCTTCAAAAAGTCATGAGAAGAAATAGACACTTTAAAACTAATTTTTAAAATAAAGGAAGATAAGGTAAAATGGACAAATTAATGGAAATTTTCAAGATAGAATTTGAAGAATTTCATTGTTGAAACGTAAAAAAAAAAATTACGATAGAAATTTCTCGGAAACTAACCCATAAGAAATTCATCAGAAAAATGCATTTTTGAACCAAATTTTTCAAAAAATTAAATTTTTAGTTTCTTTGCTATAAGTGCAATTTCCAGTGTCTTTCAATTTGATTTTTTTTGCCAAAAATCAGATTTCTTCGTTTTTTCTTCTTAAATGGATTTTTATTTGTTTTCCGAAAAATCTGATTCTTCAATTATTTTCACAAAAATATTGATTATTCCAATTTTTTCTGGCTAAAAAATAAGTTATTTTTATTACATCACTTGAAAATTGTGATTTCTTCGAAAGTCATGGAAAGAAAGTAATTATCACAAATTATCTTGAAAAGAAAATCCCACCATAAAGTTTTATAGGCGTCAATATTACCCCATCTTTCCCTAATTTTCAATAATTATTCCTCTTATCCTGAATTTAAATAAAAAAAAAACATTCACATGATTCAGTGATAAACGCGATAATATTAACTCGAGAAAAATCCAAATGAAAACATTTTGTAGATACTAAAATTGTTCGTTAGCGTGTGAAGATACACAAATATCATTCAAATATAGATTTTACGATTTGGTTTAACTTACAATGTGTTATCCATCGTTTCATACTTAATCCACCCTTCACGAAAGTCGTTTCTGTATAAATATATAAGTTACACCTACTTTAAACACAATGCAAATAAACGCCATATTTTTCATTTCAGTTATACCAAATGGACAGTTACTTGGTGCCATATCGTGTGTCAAGCATGAAGAGAATAATATACCAGCTGCGACAGTTGATATACAAGGATTCTATCCATCTTACTCAACACTTCCATGGATTAATTATTTGCCGGATACTAAACAATTAAATAATACTAAATTGAATGAAATCATGTCAAGTGATGATTATCCACAAAATTCAGAGACTAATTGTGAGGAGAAAGCCAAGAAACCGACGATTTCATTCAGTGTTGAGTCGATAATTGGGAGGAAATAATTAATAGAGGAAGGTGGGGGTAATATGGACATCTGGGGCAAGATGGAGAGCCATGAAACATGGTGATAGGACTTTTTTGAAGCTGAAGAAATTTGTTTTTTACCCTTCCTATGGAAATTGAAGGTTGGACATGGTAAATTTTGGGGAATTCAATTCTTGAAAAACAACTTCAGAGAAACCAGTTCTTTTAGTAATAAGCTAAAGATACTGAGAAAACGAATTTTCAGAAAAAAAATTGGAAAAATAGGGGAAGGTCGATTTCGTCCTAGGGGTTCGCTTCAATCCACTTTCCCTTAAATATTTTTAGAAATTTTATTAAAAACGAAAAATTTATTACAAAATTTCATTTTTCTAACGAATTTCTCAGATGTTAGTTTTCAACACAATTTCCATGGCAAATGTTCCCTCATTTTTCAACAATTCAATCTTTCAAATTTAATCCTGAAGTTTTTGTAAAGGGATCTATTTTACCCCATCTCCCTCGTTTCATTGCTGATAAACGAAAGATTTAGAATCTTTAAGAACTTCCATTTCTCACCCATTTTATAAAAAACATTTTACATGGTGATTACTCTCAAATACCACTAGAACGGTGTGCATTGTACTCCTTTGTTACATCACCTCTTTTAATTTCTATTTTTGTTTATTTTACTTAGTCTTAAATTGTTATTATCAAATAAACTATTAGTAACAGTGATAAACTTATTTAGTGTAAAAACATTAACTTTTAATCAAGTTTTACCCTTTTGTACCTACAATTATTCTTGAATTATTGTGATGATTGAGTGAAGTAATTAAAAAAATATTCTCTTCAGTGAAATTACTCGCTTTTGGGTTCTTTTCTAGGATATCTCGGAATTGCAAGGAGATAGAAATTTCTTTTGGGCTCTTCTAATAGTTTTTTCGCACTCTACAAAAAAGGTTCAGTGGAAAATGGTCATATCTCAGAAATGAGATAATCCCAGAAAAAAATGAATCTGAGAATGATATTGATCAGTTTCACAATTTTTACAACATCCCTAATTAATTTCAGTGTATCTCTTTTCGCTTAATTGAATTGAAATAATTGCATGCAATTTATTCCACCCAATCACATCATTTCAAAGATTTATCACCTACGAGTATTTTACTGCAACGTTTCATGTACACATTCATTTCAGAATAATCCTTTAATGTTGTACGAATTAATTCATTTAAGATCTTTGGCCATTCAGTTTCAAGTAATTGGAGTTTTTGAATTGCATCGATTGTCTGATCAATTAAATTTGATAAATGAACCTTTCCCTTGTGTCTTGAGATGAGATCTTCCTGAAAATAAAAAGATAAAAAATTAGTAACCCATTTCAAAAATAAAATGCAATTAATTTATTCAGTTACCCTGGCGGTTTT
>JABSMS010036974.1:0-24940 GCA_018902275.1 Aleiodes sp. PSUC_FEM 10030003
CGAAAAAAAATGAATTCAATATATATATAGATATATATACAATGGGTATGTTCACATTTAAATGCCTTCGCTAATCCACATTAATTATATTTCTTCTATATCACACACGCGTAAATTCGGTTGCATTCCTCGTTTTCTCTCTCTCTCTCTTTTCTTCTAATCCAATTTCATCAAATTTTTCACCTCTTAACAACGATAAACTCACGTAATACATACAACGCAATGAATGAATAATCTTTTCGTTGTTAAATTTAGTTATACAAATTTCCTCCAATTTAGTAGTGACAGTTTAGTTTTTTATACATTTTTTCCCATTTAGGGAAGAAAAGTTTAACGCATATTTAATGTTTACAATATTCTTACATAGGTCTTTCTGCACAATTTTTTTTATACAAATATAATTTTTGTTTTTCTTAATATCTCAAGTGTCAATTTATGACTATTTATAATCGCTGGAGTCAGTACGTTTTACCGAATTAAAAAGTTTTTTTTCATTCTTAATGCAATCATGCCAAGAAAATTGCTCGAATAAATTCGTTTAATTTAGATGCAAATGCTACGACACAAACCGCCGGCGGTTTATGTTTTTTCACTTAATAATTTATTTTGTAATTTTTAAATTTTCTTTTTCCATGCGACAATTATTTTTAATTGATATTTATAGTAAATTTTAATTCAGTAAGTATTCTCCACGTGATTAATAATGAGGAACAATGGCACTTTGAGATTTAGAAACCTCGGAATTATTATTATCTATTCAAAAATTAATCAACTTAATTAAACCTATTGAGGTCATACTAATCAAAATTATTAAATTATCCTTTTTTTGTTCAGGAATTTTATTACAACTCACGGAGACCCCAAGACTTCCATTTCATTGATTTATTGATTATGTCAGTGTGCAATTAAAAGTAAAAATATTATCAATGACTCGAAGACAATATATTGGGAAGAAAATTAACATGATTTTTTTTTTAATTGTAAACTGGTCATTATTATTTTATTTGGTTCTTTGAATGTTAATTAAATTGTTGGTGATACAATCCTTTGGTGACTCGAATACTTTGTGAAATAAAACTATCTGTTTTTTTTTCATTGATGAGCAAGAAAGAAGATTGATTTTTTTTTTGTTTAAAACAACTACGGAAGATTGAAAAATAATGAAAAAATTTAGATATGGAAAAATATATGAATATCACTTAGCAAGCATGTTTTTAGTATAAAAATTTTGGTAATTCGTAAAAAATAATTTCTTATTTCTTTACAGTTTTACATTATTACCCATTAATAATTAATAAATTATCAATTGCCAATTAATTACATTCTTTCATTAAATTCACAAGACACTTTTGCTCACCATTTATTGGAAAAATCACGTGTTTAAATAATACTAAGCATCAAATTTACGTAGAAAAATTGTAGGAATGCAGAAGCAGTTAAAAATACTTGAAAAATTTATATCTTTATCTTGAAACTCACTAAGTTTTCATTATGGAAGCCTACAATAAATTAAAGAAAAACAAAAATAATTCATTAAAAAAAATTCAGTAGTAAAGTGATACATTATTTTGAGTACAACTCGATAACAATGAGCTTTATAAAAATTCACCAGGACTTTTTTTGTAGTCCCCAAAATACTCCACAAAAGAAGCCTCTCGTGAATTTTCGCTAAATCTACAAGTTCCCAAGATATTTCCGGAAAAATCAACAACTTATCTTATCCTAACGTTTTGCTGCTGAATTTCATTCTTCAAAGATCAATAGTTTGATTTATAATTTGCTCTAATTGAACTCCCTGTGTTAATTCTCTCTGTGCATTAGCACGTCTATACAAAACAGGACAATCCAACGATACACAGTCACTTGTATCGCTACGACCAACGCAAGATCTGCATAAACTAACGACATCATCATTAATTCTTTCCAACCATCTCAACTTTTCATGGAGCATGATGAGTGTATCAGTTGGCCTCAATTGACAATCAGTGCACAATGCTTTGCTCGATGTTTGTCCGCACGCAGCACAAACAATATTACCAAAATACTGAAATATTGTTTGTTTATGTTTATCGCCTGGGAGAGCGATTGGATTATCTAAAATATGTCTGTGCGGCATTTCTTTGTACCAACAATTAACGTCAACACCCATTAAATTCAAACACCTATTAAGCGGTGGTATTATAACACGTGTTACGTAATAAACTGCATTTGGCCGTAGTCCAGGATCATTAATCAATTCCCACGGTGATCTTACGCAGTGTATTAACGCCTGATTTGGAGCGCCAGCAACAATAACGTATTTAACCCGCTCACTGTGTCGTGGTAATGCACGCGGATCTTTCTTCATTAAACGACGTGTTAATTCCAATGCTGGTACACATGCCTTCTCTTTGTAGCCTCTCATACCACGGAATTCCTTGGCGAATGTTAAATCCTGGATTGATACTTTGCCGCGTAATACTTTATCTAATTGACGTACGACGTAATTTTTAACTTGGGAAACGTCCTTTGTGTCGAATAATATTTTCAGGGACTTTTCGAGAATCTTTGATACTGCTGGACAACCATCTCTTCGCACCGTCTCTATTCCCTTTGCTAAGTATGTTGGTTTTTCTTGATTCGGGGACTCCCACATGTAGCCACAGTAGCGTTTTTTTGTCTGAAATTCGAAAAAAAAAATAGATAACTGGTTCAAATTGTGGAATTTTTTTAAGGGACTTAAACGTACAACCTAAATTAAGTTTAGGATGTAACACTCTTAGATTTTGAGATTATTCATGGGAATCAATTGCGAGATTTGGCTTATTTTCTTTCAAAGTTGAATGCCCGACAGAGAATTGAAATGAAATTCCGGACCGCAAATTCTTTGAACTTTCTTTCAATAATTATGGAAGCTAACAAAAAGAAGAGAAAACATTTCCAACTTCACCGCAGAGCAATAAAATGATTTTACCAATTTCTTTTTACTGCTAATTTGTTAATTCTCATATTTTTTTTAGAAATCATGAACTAAAATTGAATTTTTTCAGATTATAAAGTATCATCTCTCTTGGCTATTCTCCTACAGGAAATAGACACGACGTATTTCACTCATGAGGTTTTCCGAAATTCTTCATAAATCTCGTATTATATTTGATACATAATGAAAACTTCACATTTTTCGAAGTATTTACACTGGAAAAATCCCAATCTACGTGAATAAAAAGATCATTCTCTCTTTTTTTCATGCTAAAGATAAAGAATTACTCAATAAAAATCAATCAGGATAATCTGTACAACAGTGATTAATTCGATCAGGCATGAGTTGCGTTGGAATAGCTCAGGTGAGCAGAGGTTCGTTGAACCGTTCACTGTTATTGATTTTTTTTTTAAAAAGCTACTCAATGTTCCGTAAAATCCGTGGGCAAATTTACACTATGATATAACGCTGTCTTCATGTAACTCGACGCTGCGCCGTTATAAAGGAGAGAAATTGATGACAAAGAGTGAGACTCTAACGTTAAGAGGTCTCGGAACTTTATACGTCTAAGAGTATTACCGTTAGTTAATGTCATGAAGAGTGTAAACAACAAGTCATGACTGTTAAATTAATTTAGAGTGTCATTGTAATTTTCATATTTTTCATAAATTCAATACGAAGAATAGAGATCTTTATTTAGTCGCGAATCTAAAATTCCCTTGAAATCTACCAGATACTTTTCTCTCTTTGTTTCCGAGATAGTTTGGAAAAATGAACTCAAGAATTGAATCCACTTATCTCACTTCATCTCTTCATCTAGAAAGACTCGAAATAGCTTCATCGAGATTGGGAAATAGAGAACCGGAAGATTTTTTTCTACATTCTTTCTCTTATCTCTTTTGAATATTTTTCCGATCTCCAAGAAGTTTCTTCGTGTATTTTCCACAGCGGGTATCTCTATTCATGTCTCTTTTATGAAAAAAACTATTTTTGCATTCAAATCTTTGCCAGTTTCCCCCTTCAGAACTCCTGAATGCTCATGAATGAATTTATTCCATCAAAAAATACTTCAATTATGAAAATGCCAAAGAAAATAACACTTAAAATCGTAATGTGGGAAAAAGCAATAATTGTAAAAATCAAGTGATAAAATCAGTCATACAATTTTCTACAAAAATGTCTAACTTTTTTTTCTAAACCCATTAATTTCAGAGATGTTCCCAAAATAATCTATCACATCAAATAAACTTGTTCTCTTTCATAACTAATTTCTGAAATAAAACCTCCGGGTATTGAATTATATAAAAAAAATTACCTGTAAGATTGTTGGAAAAAGTATTTTTTCAAATTTCAATTTGATTGGTTTTGGATTTGATGCAGTAACAGCGTCAGCAATTTCATATCCAATTTTGAAAGCCTCCTCCTTTGATTTACCAGGTGCAAGTATAAACAATGAATCAGTATCACCATAAACAACCCGAGCCCCCCACTTTGGTGTTGACTCAACGAGGTTTATTGCACGTTCAAGTGTCTCTTTGGCTTTGCTAACAACACTGTCACCAACCTGAATGAAAAAACAACGAAAATTCAATGATTATTAACTTTGATATCTCCCCATAGAAGAGCTATTGAATGGAAACGATAATTCAGTAGTGAAGAGATAAAACAGGATAAGTCGATTTTTTCCGCCGATCTTCTCTTACGAATATCTCGGAAACTAATCGAGATACGCCCTTTTTGCCCTAATCCTTTTTTGTAGGGAATTTCAAGAGCTACAAAAAAGGATCAGGGTGAAAAGGACGTATCTCCACTAGTTTCTGAGATATTTGAGAAAAACCATTGGTAGGAAAAATCGACTTATCCTGTTTTACCTCTTCGCTACTGAATTATATTCCAATTTTATTATATTTACCTCCATACATGGCATACGGCCAGTAAAATTAGCAGCAGTGTATCCATAAGTAACGTTCGCAAGAAATTTAAGACCGAGTTGCCTTGAATGTAGTACTCTCTGTAGTGTTTTATCATTCTGATCGTGATCCTTCATAGCTTTTTTAACCATAAAACGTGTTTCAAGTATTTCAGTTAACATTCTTGGTAATATACCAAGTCTAACATCTTGCTTAACAAATGCAACACCACAAGGTGCATAATTAACTTTGCCCTCAAGTTTCAATGCTGTATTTTTTGTGACTTTTAATACAGTAGCACCAAATGGAAATGGATAAGGCTGTCCAATGTGTTCAATTCTTCCAATACAAGTTGAGAAACAATAATTGTGTGCAATTATAATACTTGGATATAAACTTTGAAAATCTAAAACAATAACTGGATCATGATAAAATACTGATTCGGGCTCCATTATCAATGGTAGTGCCTCCATTGCCCTCATCGACGCTCTCTGTTGCATTGATGGTGATACCGGTATGTAATTCAATGGTTTAGCCAGCCTCAGCATGATTGATTCGACTCTGAACTGCGAGCCACGTGTAAAAACCTCGTAAAATTGTATACCAAACAATCTAGCATGTTCACTCGTTCTACCAATAATGTCCAACTGTTCGAGTATCCTCAAAACACCGAGTACACGAACACTGTAATGCTCAACGACTTTCCAACGTTCTTTAACACCGCCCAAACTCCACCATTCCGTTAATTTCTTAAACGATGGACACGGAATTCTCTCATTCATAACGTGATACATGACATTCTCGAATGAATAACTGAGAAGTGCCATTTCATGTCTCATTATTCGCCAGATGTCAAGTACAACACGACCAGGCAATTTTATTTCACCAAGTGCATCTAAATCTGGTGTTGTTGCCTCCCATTTGCACTGTACACCGGGTATTCTCGATATTCTTTTGTTCAAATTCACGCCGAATGTTGTTGCACGCTGGAATATATAGCCCCATGACAATGCCTCCAATTCCCAGCCAATAAAAATTTCTGGATCCACGCGAGTCACTAAATCAATGAATGACTCGAATAAAGCTCCTTCGCTGGAAACTAATTTTATTTCAAATGGGACACTCGATCCGTATCCATAACCGAGTTTTCTTGAGCCCTCCGGAGCAACAGCTATCACTCCGTGCTTCAATGGCTCCACCGGTGATGTCGGCGGTACGTCGCTCTGAATTGCGTAGAACACGGCAGATACTGGATCGTGCTCAGGATCGGGAAGTAAATCGCCACGAGTTGTTACGTGAACTTCAATTGCCATTAGTGTTAAATATTGATAGGTATGAATTGCTTTTGCATTCTTTCTGTTCTCTTTGGAGACATTGCTTCTCGCTGTTGTTGTGAGACAATCGATCTGACCGCACGAAATACCAAGATGCTTTGAATTTTTATCTTTGAATAATTCCGATTTTTCCATCATACTCATCAATGTAGAACCCATTTCCGATGATCCAGAAGCATTGGGCGGTGTATATTTGTCATGTTGAATTGTTTCGTTCACTGAGATAATCGATTGATCACTTGAACCTGATGAAAGGACTTTTCTAGTTTGCAAAATTTTCGGCGTACGGCCGAGAAATTTCAATGAGTTTGATTCAATTATCTTCTCCGGTGAAGCTTCAACGATACTTGAATTTGATGAATTTGAATCATCCGAATCAATACGTTTTTCATGCTCTATTTTCTCATTGATTTTCTCCTTCATAAAATTATTCTCTTCAGCTTCTTTCTTTTTCTTCAAGTACTCGCGAGCTTTCAACCAAGTTTTAACATTCTTTACTGATGGTGGAGTTATCAACGGTGTAATAACTATTGATCCATGACCCGAAAGACTTTGGCGTATACTCGACAACTGTATTTTACCTTTCGTAGGGTGAAATTCATTTATCTTCATTCTTCTCCAACGATTTAAACCCGTTAAATTTTCTACTGTTGATTTAAAAATTGCCACATCCGCCAGTCCTTTACCGGGGACTTTTAACATTTTGTGAGCGAGTTCCTTTTGACCTGGGGCATCAGCCTGAATACTAAAGAACGGCTGCAAATTCCTGCACTGTGGTATTCCGTACGTATCCATTGTCTCTTTGATTCTCGCGATTGATGGTGGATTGTAACGTGGTAATATTACTATTGATTTATTCGGATCTGCCTCAATCTGGCTGCGGTTTGATGAAGACTGTGTGTTCTTTGATAATTGCGTGCCTATGTACTGCGTGAACGTGACGTTACATAAATCATCTTCCTCCTCATTCTCTCTGACCTCTGAATTTTCCATTGTTGAATATTTCAGCTTAAAATCATCTTCATAATCATCGTCGAATAATAACGTTTTATCACCATCACTTTCTGCATCATTTAATTTGAAAATTTCGACATCCTTGGATGTACTGGGCTTTGGTGAATTATTTATTTCTCTCAATTCCATTGAATCATCGTCGGTGAAGAGATTCTTGCGAACGTTTTTATCATTTTTGATGGATAAATCCTGCCTCTCAATATTCATAAATGCCTCACTCATAATTAAATCATTGCCAGATTGATACTGTTCATTCCCTGGAGTACTGGCACTGCAGATTCCCACATAATTATTTTAAACAATAGGTATAAATTCAAACAAAAATCAAGTCGTTTTGTTTCCTTAAATAAAATTTCTTTTTTTATTCGTTTAATTAGAAATAAATCGTGAAACTCACATATTATCAAATTCACCGAGATGTACTCTCGATGTAACTTCCTGCTTACTTGTATTTCCTAAATAAAATCAAATAAAATTGCTTTTGGATTCTTCTAAATTTTCAATTCTTTCTATTTATTTAATTTTTTGTTAATTTCGTGATGAAGTTTACCTGATCTTCGGCCCGGCGTAGTAACTGTCATTTTACCACGCAGAAGATTTTCATGTAATCCACGTTCTCTTCTCCTTGGGGTGTAGCAAGTTGTCAAACTATCATCATTACCATCAGCACAAATCCGTGATTGTTCAGTAACAACTGAATTATCTTTACGTACCTTTGGAGATGTTACAATTATATTAAGCGGTGTATAATTTCCAGATAAACCACCTGGACTCTTCAACATACTTGATCGTAATGGTGAACGTAGTGATGCTCTCACTGGTGTTGACCTTATGGACTTTGTTGTTTTCGGTTCAACTTCATCATCATCCGGATGTTTACGTTTTTTTGGCGTTGCAATAATTTCTCGACATTTACCAGATTTATAGGTGCATACTTTTTTTTCTTTAGCTTCATTTCTCTTAGTTTCATTATCGCTGTCATCGGAATCACTCGAACTAAAATCAGCTGGTCCATCGAATGCCGGGAGTCTGAAGTCATTGGATCCATTTAAGAAACGTTTACCAAATTTATTTGATTTGAAGCGACGCGTGTACCCGTAACGTTTCAACGTTGGGCCATCTAATCTGTGTAATTGAACTTTCGGCTGCTGGCGTTGGAAATAGGCACAGTGCGAGACTTCATTCTGCCATTCGCAAAATTTGGGATTCATCGAGTACAAACCAAGTTGATATAAAAAATCTTCCTTCTCAGTTCTAACGTCGAATTTAGCATTCTTAACTGTTACCTGCGACAGTACCAGTCTCTTGTCAACACTAACAGTGTGGACTTTTGTTTGATAAGGTGAACGTATTGTGTATGTTTTTAAATAACGATTGCCCATTGTCGATTCAAGATCATTAAGTATCGAATTTTGAAGCGATTGCGATGATAGAATTGTTGCGCCTGCCGGACTCATTGAGGATGGTGAATGCGAGCGTTTTGATGGAATTTTACTTCTTCTTGTGAATTCCAATTTTGGCAAATTTTCATCCACCACTTGAAATGACTTGGGCACTTCAGGAATTTTTTCCAGAACGACTTCCGGTATTTTATCAATTTTCAGGACTTTTTCAGCAGGAAGTTCTTTATTAAGTATTTTCTCCACGTATGAATTCTCCAGGATTTTTTCCTGTTCACTTGGAGATTCACAGTTATTTAATATCTCTGGAATTTCATCGGCAAGTTTACTTATGTGAGATTCATTCAGTTCAATTGTTACAACATCGTTCATTATTTTTGCACGTTTATTACTCTTTGGTTCATCACTAATTTTGCTATTTATTGATGAATTAACTGATGATACTTCAGTCATTTCATCTTGAACTTTGGCTCTTGTGCGTTTTGATGTTTGCTTATCATCGATAACGTTCGATGCATTGCTCACTTCAATAATTTCATTGTTTGATTCACTATCACTCTCAGTTTGTTCATAATCACTTTTTAATAATTCTTCATCTGATTCAAAGTATTCAATTTCAGATGAAAATCTTACGTGTTTCTTTATTTTTGGAATAACGTTATTAATATATGATTCTGAAGGAATTTTATTCAGGTACTGGGCCATTAGGGTTGGATTAAGGCGTTCTAATTTAACTGATACCCTGGGACAGTTAATTATTTCAACACATTTTAGTTTTTCGGTTGAATCAATTGAGGATGTTTCAAGCTCATTTGATGATTCATTAATATTTGATTTAATTCGATGTATAAGTGGTATAACATCAAGAATTTCTTGGGGATTTGAAATTTCTGTTTCATTATTACTTATTGTTTCAATTTTTTCACTTGTTGTCGATAAAAGCTCATTATTCGTGGACAATTCTTCATCGTCATCGAGATGATTGATAATACCAGTTATTATTTCATCTGGTGATGCCTCTGGTGAGCTCAAGAATTCGGGTTCATCCTGAATATCATGACTGTGCGATGATGACGGTGAGGAAGATGATATTAAATTTATTTGAGGAATTGCAGGTGATTGAACACAATTTTCTTTCGATGTTAATGAAATTGGAGATGAATCATTTTCATCAACTCCATTCGTCTCATCCAAACTTGATGAAACTTCACTGACACACTCTGCACGTTCTTCGTGATGATCGAGACAGGGAGAGAGTACTTCGGATATTGATATAACTTCATCCAATGCATTTGTACATATTTCTGAGGATTCATTAAGAATTTGCGATGCACTATTTGGAATGAGTTCAACATTTTCTGTTGATTCAACATTCATTACTAAAGTTTGATCCTGCACTTCCGTTTCATCTCTATCATCTCCCCCGATCTTATCAGTCTCCAAGGATTTAATATCTTCTCCAAACGGTGAGGTTGAAACTAAAGATGAAATTTGGTCAAACACTTCAAGTCTTTCTCCAATACTGGGATAAACTTGAGCTTCATCATTAGTAGGATCAATTCCAATTATCGCTTCATCCTCAAAAGTTTTGATTTCTTCAATATTATCAATAGATGGAAAGATTTCGTCGCTCCCTTCAATAATTTCTTCATTATTTTTATCATTAATATTCAAACTATTTGAAAATTCACCAGAATATAACGGAACATCGTTTTCAACTGATAATTCACCATCTACCAATGCATCTCTATGTACTTCTGCTTCTTCTACTCTTGATACAGTATCTATCACGCTTGTGCAACATTTTTCAATGCTATCATCAATATTTGAATCCAAACTCAATGAATTGCCATTGAAAAAACTCGAATTCTCCAATACACATGGATCATCATCATCCTCAACAAAAGTTCCACTGGCACGTGAAACCTTATCTCGTATGTTACTATCATGATTTGAATTCATGATAAACGTATCAGCTATTCGTGAATCTTCAAACAAATGAAGATGAGTCTGTTCATAATTTTCAATTTCATTATTACAATCATTTTCATCCATAACAAATGTATCTCTTGTGTCTTCATTGATATAAATTAATGTACTCCGTGTTTTTAGATTCTCTGTACCATCATTGACAGTTTTATCGATAATATTTTCAGCCAATTTATTATTATAATTCCTTGATAATAAATTTTTTTGATTTTTATCATTATCGAATGATTGGAAATTATAATCTTTATCATTCGTAATTATACTTCGCGATGATAGAGTCTCTTCCGAATTCACAGCATCATCATTATTAACTATCAATTCTGTGTTATTGTCTTCCTCCAGCAAAATATGTAGATAAGCTTCTGGGTTTTTGCATTGTGATTGTTCATTATCAATTTCACGTAATTCATTGGCAATTTTATTTTCACCAATTATTGAATTAAACGTAACTGTATTTTCAGTATTATCATTTTCACTCGTACTAATTCCATTAATCTGTGAATTATTGACCATTGATTTATTATTTTTTGAGAATTCACAGTCAATTAAATTCTCATTTCCATTGAATTTCAAATTATTTGAATAAATTTTACGCAATACTGTTGTTTTCTTTGGTGATGATGTTGGTGTTGTTGTTTTTTTATTATTATCACCATCATTATGATAATCACTGTCTAAATTTCTATCCGATATTTCCTTCAATGTATCATCATCACTATCGGTTTCCCTACTAATTGGATATGTACCGTCGCTGTTAGGATTAATTCCATTATCCTCACCAATGAGACGAAATATTGATTTTGTAACAAGATCAATTTTTTCATCCTGAAAATAAATTTTATCACTCCTAATTGATCCAGTTCTTGGTTGGTCATGATTGTTAGTCAACCTTGTCATGTATGAATTGCAATCACATTTTTCACATCGTTCGCATCTCTTGCCTTTTTGTAATTCATTAATCAATAATGCACGAAATGAATTTGGTGAATGTTTTATATCACCAACAACATCATTGTTCAATGTACCATTACTACCGGAGTCACCATCGGCCATGGATAATATTCCGCTCTCATGATCACTGTATTCTTCATCGTCATGCTCAAATGATTTAACACTCGAATTATCGGATTGTGATGGTGGATTTGGATCAATTTCATTGGCTGATTTCTTCAGGCTCATCACATTCATACCATTTTCATTCAATGAATTATTTGAATCCTCTTCAAATAAACACTGCGGTATTTCTTGACTGACTGCGTCAATTGTATAATCTTTACCAGAGTACAAATTAACTTCGGCAACTGCACTTTTGTATTCATCTGATTCGATTATTTTTTCATTAGACACTAATGGATTATCAGGAAGTGTTGATGATACCTTTGTGTTTTGTGGCATGAGGGCAACTTCATTGCGATAAATCGAGCCATAAAGTTCTGGTAATTTATCGAGTTGTTCATCAACTAAATTAGTGACTTCAGATTGTTTAGTAACTTCAATTCTTCCATTCTTCTTCTCTGGTGTTGTAAATTTTTGGGCAGGCTCTCTCCTGGGTACTCGCAGTTTATATTTCTGCGATAATGTCTCAACTTTGCGGATTTTCACATCAACTGGTGGTGATATCGGCGGAAGAGAAGGTTTGGGTGGTAGTGCAGCAAGTGCCTCTTGTTTTGATTTAATTTTTTGATTAATAGTTAAATTTAGAAGCAATTTTGGACTGAGATGTTTTGTTTTAATGCTACATATTATTTGTGGACGGTTTAGGGTCTCGGATGGTACATCCCTGGGTAATACTATCTCATTATTCAGCAGCAAACTAGTTTCTAAACTCGTTAAATTCGTGACAACTGGTAATTCACTCGGATCCTCTGAAATTGATGATACTTTCTTCATATTAGATTTGAATTTCCGTAATCCTCTTCTTGATTCAGGAACTTTAGTTTTATCATCACACTTTGAATCATCCGATTGTGAATCTGTATTGCTACCAACTTTTAATATTATTTTACGTTTCTTAACTCTGGTTGAACCATTAGTTTTTTCTTCAAATACACGCCTTATTATAACTGGACCATCACCACTCTCAGTTGATGTTTGCGATTGAACAAAATTCCTCTCCGATTGTCTTGTTACTCTGGTAAATGTATTTTTCTTATTATTCTTGCTTTCCTCATGGATTTCCTCATCAATAATATCTGTTTCTGGTGGCAAAAAATTTGGATCTTTCTTGATATTATCGGGCATAGCAATTGAATCAGAACTTGTATTCAAACTTTCATCATTATCATCATGCAAATCAATACTTTCGTCAATTTCATTTGGGATGTTAATTTTTTGTAAAGGTACATAAGGTAAACGACAGTTTTTATCACAAATTGCTGATGATCTATTAGCATTACCCCTTTTACGTTTTTCAATAACCCATATTTCATTTGATGTAAATACATAATTTTGAATGAATTTCCTATGATGAAATGAATAAACACAGTGTCTGTGTTTATCTTTACCAAATATAATACCATTGTGCGATCTGTCCGTTGAATAATCAGTTAAACAATATGGAGAGTTAATTGGGGAAGACATTGGATTGATTAATTCTTCAAAATCAGCTAATATTGGTGTAACTAAATTTTCATTGTCACCAAGTAAATACGGTGAATATTGTACACCAGGTAGTGTACCACGTGCATCACTGAATGTATCACGTAATTGATTATTTAATTTCAATGTATCCAATGTTTTAGTATCGTTAAATTCTTGATGATCATCACTAACAACACTTGACTCACATTTCATTAAACACTTTGTCAATTTGTTTTTTCTTCTTCCTTTAACTTGATTTTTTAATTTACGGGTGCACTTTCTTTTAATTGTACGTTTTGGTAGATACTGTAAATCATGTATTTGCTCCCACGTTGCAACAATATTACAATTATAATCAGAACTGTCACTAGTTAATCTATCTAAATCCTTTGAATTTTCATCATTAACATCAATAATTTTAACTAAATTTTTATTACACAAATTAATATCAGACTCTTGTTTATTTTTGATATTATCTGCGCACAATGAATTATCCTGATAATTATTAATCAGTTGAGAATTCTCAGTCCTATTAACTGTTGAATTATTAATATTATCTTGATTCTGGGCTGATTCATAAATTTCAGGTAATAATGAATTGTCAAGTAAACTAACATATTGGTCCTGGAGTTCAGTTAAATCAGATTTATCAAGCTCAGCTGTTTCTGTAAAACACGGATCGCCATTCAAAACTCTCTCAATTGGTATTGCCTCATCTTCAATTAAATTACTTGAAACAACTTCATCAACATTGGAAAAGTTCATTTGCATTTTCATTATATTATCAATGTCATCAAAATCATCGAAATCTTCATCGAAATGCTCATAATCAATTGCATTACATTGATTCAAATAATTATCATTCGGTACAACCGATGACCATGATGCTGTTGTTGCCGATGATGATGACGAAGTTGATGGGCTCGAACTTGAATTAGTTGGTATCGATTTATCACAATGTATATTTGATGAGCCGACCATTGCATTAGTTCGGTCATGCGTGTAAGTTTCTCGTTTATTAAGCACATCATCGTGTTCAACTTCCATTTGCATATTATCTTCTTCCTCAGAATCAAGTAGACTCGAACATAGATCACCAGCACCATCCAACTGTGGTACGGTAGATTCATTCGATTCTGAAGTATCTGAATCAATTCCAGCTGCCAGAAGTGCGTCCAACAGTGTTTTATCCATTATATCATCCACGGACGGTGATTCCCGGGTTTTTTGTGAAGGCGTAAGCTTATTGGCACTGTCCCAAGGACTCCAGGATTCCAATTCCATGCATGTTAAATTCAAATCTTCATTATCATTTTCATTGTCACTTTTTTCATTATCGTTATCATCAAATTCGGATTTTTGAGTACCAAGAATACTGTCCTCATCCACTGAATCCTTGGTATCAGAATCACGTGCTAAATTATCTAGTAATTCAACCAAAGGCAGATCATCAGAATCCACTGGAATAGAGAAGAAAGAAAAAAAAATTGAAAACGATTCGACGTAATAAAATTCCTGAAGCTTTTTCATAAAATTCTTTCTCGAAAAAACTTTATCCAGTGAGTTTTCTGAAAGAAAAGAGATATTTTTTACTTACAAATACTGCATTCGTGAGAAGTTTGCGAGCTCTGAGTGGTACCAAGAGAGCTTGAACTCAGAGTTCTATTTGGCTGTTGGGTTTTATCAGAAGTTGGTATACTCAAACTACCGAAATTTGATGCATTTAATATTACATCACCTTCCTCAACTTCAGCTGGATATGGAATTGAATTTGTACTCATTGAGAGTGTACTCTCGTCGCACTGCAAATAAAATAAAAAATTCAGAGTAATTATTTGTGGAAGTTATCTTGTAGTAAGAAAAAAGCAAAAGAAAAAGAAAACAATTGTTTGCCATTCGCGGAGCAAAAAAATTGACAACTTTCTCTGAACTCAAATAAAATTTATTTGCTACATAAAAGTTCATTTCATGAAGATAGAATGATAAAAAAAACTGTTCATCCAGAATGAATTTTTTTCTCCTAAAGTGAATTACATATTTCCTCTCTCGCTCTTTCTCAAACCGGCGGAATAAAAAATAATGAAAAATTCATTGAGCTCGCCCACCTGTGATATCATTAAAAGGCGACGCGCAAGTCTCTGCTCCTGATAAAGATCACTATCTGTCGGACGGTATGTCGGCCTTTCCGGAGACTTCGGATTAACAAGCTGTGTATCACTATTACCTAAGCCAACTTGTTCTCTTCTAGACCTCTCCTCATTCCATATTGCTGACAATCCTGGATTTAATTCAATGCCTTTCGCCAAATCCTCCCTATTCAATATATCAGATGCAATTGCATCAACTTCAACTTCACATGTACTCTGGCGTAATACAGATGCTGGGAGATAATCAACATTATCCAATTGCGTTACGGCGGTGTCATACGATGACATTATATCTCCAGATGTTTGATTGATACGACGATATTTAATGCTCGATAGATTGATAAAACTCATTCCATATAAATTATAATCAATCATGAATTGAAGAATGTAGTTAATGTGTGCTTCATGTGGTTGTAAACTTTGACCCAATACCGCTCCATTCTAATTGGAATGAAAAAATTAATAATAAAACGGCGTGAATTAATGAGGAAAGTTTTAAAACAATTTTCAACCAATTTTCTCCCTCTATCCCTCTTTCATGCAGGGTTCAACATCGTGAGCATACTAACTTGTAATAAATCAGCAGCTTTCTTCATTATAGCAGGATTATAGAATGATATTTTTAAGAACTGATGCTCCCTCCTGTGATATCCATAAAATGGTCTGCAATAATATCAATCTATTAATTCAGAAGAGAAGTGATAGAAAAGTTTTTTTCATTATTGCATTTAGATTATTTTGAAAATATCTCATCTACAAGAAAGATCTCTCGAAAATTTCATTTAAAGTTACTCATTTTCAGGATATTCACGAATGAACCAATAAGGAAATTTTCTGAGCTATCTACTTTCGCTATTTCACTTCTGAATTATTTAATTCGCTAAACTCTCAAGAATTTTCATTTCAGGAATAATGGAATTTCATTGATTTTATTAAATGACACAATTCCCTTGAAAAATCAAGAGAGTTTCCTGTGAAAAATGCCACGAATTAATATTGAAATCATTGAGAAAAAAAAAGATTACAATTATTGGACTAAAGTGAATAGTATAACGGCATTTTCCAGCGGAAATCGTCCGAGTATTTTAATGGAACTGTTCCAATTCACAGAATCCACAAACTCCATTATCACTTGGAAAAATTCTCTCAGTTAAATAGTGAAATGCGATAACTTCTGAAATTACATCTCAAGTAATTCGGTGAATATCTCAGTAACTATTAACTTCGAAAGTTCATAACTTCAGGTTTTTTTGTACAACATTTAATAATCTACAAAAAAAGTCCTGCTGATAAATTCTCGTTGAAGCAATAGTTCAAAAGATATCAACAAAATAATTAAGCTCACAGAAATTTTAGACTTACATTCCAGCAACCCGCTGTATTTGATAAACATGCTGTGTATTTGAATTAGCTGAACCAAGGGATATATTTATCGATGCATCGAGTGATCCAGCTAGTCTGTATGCCAATCTGTCCTCACTCTCTTCACCATCGTATGGTACATACATGTATGGAAAAACACCATGTACATGTAAACATGTTTTTTCGCCTACGCAAAGATGTAAAAGAATAATTTCAAATGTACTGTGTTAATTGAGTTTGAGTGTAGATTTGTGCAGATTGATTGATTCAATTGGATAATAAAATTGAATTGGTTGTACCTGCTGGTGTTGTTCCGAATATTCTAATGACTGGTACATTTTTAATTTCACAACCCCGGAATTCAGAAAATGTTGGATCCAGCTGAGGCAACGGCGGTGCCTGATAGCTGTCCGCAGTTACCAGTCTTACGGAAAACATTTGATTTTTTATCTAGAAAACGAAGATTTAAAAAAATTAAATAAAACAAATAATTTTTAGTAATAAGTAACCTAATGCAGTTGTCTTCAACGACAAAATTCGATTCTCGTAAATGCCAGCGAGACAAGAGGTGAGAGGAAAAATGGAACTCAAGTATCATAACATACTTTCAGGGAACCTCGTTATCAAATGCTTCCCTAGGTTCTGTAATGACCTCAGACCAAATTTAATCTACAATGTAAAAAATACCCAAACTGGAAAGCGCACACAAAACGGTAGATAAAACTCTCTACAACTTAACACGTAATAATGTCGCGATAAAACTTTTTTTCCTACTTTTTGTTTATTTTCGAAATTTTTTATTTCGACCAGGATAAATCGTTATCGAGTTAATTTTCATAGAGTAAGAAATACGTAAATTACCATTATACTAATTAAAAAGTTCTAGAGCAGCTGAAGTAATTAATTTCATGATTCAATAAATCTACTAAACACTAACAGGAATATTAATTGGCGTTCCCAAGAATAGCTTGAGGAATTAATTTTATATTGGGAATTGACAATATTTAAATTAACGATAATGTTGAAAAACGAAACAAGTGAATTTGAAGATTATCACATAAATTTTACAATCGCTCTCCGATTCTATGATAATTGAAAGAAAAAACTGTAAAAAATTCACGGCTCTCCAATTTCATTGATGATTTAATATAAATAATTGTTCACTTGAAATGATCGATTATTTAAAAATAAAAGGACATTTCAATAATAATGCGCAATATTTCAAGCGAGCGATTTATTGTGAGAAAAGACGCCTCTTTATCTCTATTCAAATCCAATAATTCCAATTCATCTTTTATTTGCTTCTCCACTCTCTCATCCTGACAATCACCGAGAACGAAAGAAAAAAAATTCTTTGGCAGACTTGGAGAATGACTAGGAATAATTTAACGTTACAGTTGCATCACCAATGTCATTTCAAACCATTGTCTCCTGACAGATTTTACACGTGTGCAAACAAGAACGGTGAAAAAAAGTAGATTAAAAAATTGAAGAGCAAGGAAGCGTCACGAAATGAGTATAAAGTCAATGCCATTGGAGTGTCGATAATACGATAAATTAGTCAATTATAGACGAGGGTGTAACACAGTTTGTATCACATGGGATCAAAATATATTTATATCTATAGATTAACTGTCCTGGAACATAGCCTTGTTTACATCGTAGGCCATAATCCCAAAATCGTTTACCCTTAATTCCCCTCCCCCTCCTAAAAGTTTCGAACTATCTAGTCTAGATTAAATAAAATAGAAAAAACTTCCGTCATTGATAAACTGTCGATGAAAAAAAAGAAGCGTAGAAAAAGGACGTACAAAAGAGAAAGAGTAGCGAGAAGTGGATTAACACAATCATTTTTTTCTATTTTCCAACTTCCAATATCCTTCTCTTTCATAAAGTGAAAATGATATAACGATCGTGCTGCATTTGCAAACACATTAAAATATACAAGCCTTTAAGCGTCCTCTTTTTACCTCATTTCTCCTCGATAATAATTGCCCCGAGAAGTTGTTTCCCCATTTTTTTCTCTGCATTTAATTTACCTCTTAAAAACACACACAACAAAACATTTTTCTCTCTCACCTATTATCACGTTGTCATGTTTCCACGTTCCTCGCTCCACAATTACCAGAACGAAGCCCATAAAGTCCACGAGGGAAAAATAGTGATTTTTTTTAATATAAAAAAATAACGATTGAATTATTGGAAAAACTTGTGGGCAATAAAATTCACAAACAAATCACCTCCCGCTTCGTTAACGAGGGAGAGAGAAAGAAAATTAAGAGTTCAATGCAAACGTAGAACGTGCGTGTGCAAGCACAATCCTGTCCACGGTCGTAATCCGGCACTGTATCTACCTCTCCTAGTAATTTTTCGCTCTTTTTTGTGTTCTTCTACGTAATATATTACCGGTTATGCGTAAACGTTTTCTAACCAACTACACCATGATTATTTCTCAATTTTAATTGGTTCAAAAATAAATTTGTCTATTTTAACACCAACACACCTTCCTCGTTGTTTATATCCCCTCTTTCTCTGTGCCACTTTTTTCACGTTTCTTTTTTTTATTCTCTAGAAATTCACCTTGGGTGAATTTACGGAGTTATTGGACACAGCACAACGCGCGTTTGTGGTGTGCGCTGTATGGTGCCTCTTTGCGACTGTGTGTTTACCAGCGTCCTCTTTGACGGTTGAAAAACGCGCAAGCGCGGTTACCCTACCTCGCCCCCCGCTTTGAATTGGCCACCGCACTACGCCCCTCCAGTTTTTATATGTAAAAAAAACGATTATTATCAGTTAAAAAATTCAGAGTGATTTAGAGAGTACGGAAATTTAATTAAAGCTCGTTGCTATGAATACATTGAAAAATTAAAATCTTCAAATTTTTTTAATTATTCTATCATTCCTAGAATATATACTTTCTACGCATTCACACGAATAATTACGGAGAATTCAGTGTGGAGCATACTCAATTTACGAATATTTCGTCATTCCGCTGTCTCTCTCAGTCTTTCATGGAAGAATAAAATTATAAATGCCCTGATGTGACAGGGGTTTTCATTTAGTAGTTTGGGTGGTGTGCATCAGGTGCGTCCAGTAAACGGTGAACAAACTGGCGCGCATCATATGGACGAAGAAGAAGGAGAAATGTATAAAATCTTTTTTAACCACGTGGTATAACAAACAACCAATGAAATTACGTTCTTAACACGAGAAGATTTTTTGGTTAATGCGCATGACCGTGGAAAAGTTAAAGTTGTGTTCCTTTTGCTGGTTTCCTGAATCGATGAAAGTTCTCCTCTTCATTTGGTTTCCCCACTCTCTGCCATTGTGAATAAACCACGTGATAACACACCGGTCGGGCTTGGATACATCTGTTTTTTTTCGTGAAGCTTTGAGGTTATGGATGTCAGTTGTTTCATGCTTTTTTCCTTGTACCTTCAACCAATTTTGACTGTGTTTTTTTTGTTAAGATAATAATTTATGGGAGGAATTGTTCTTGTCACATTATTATCCGAAATCTTATTTTTAATTTTGTGGGAATTTACCGGCATGACAAGTGATTAATCAATTGTTTCATGCACTAAAGAAAAGTGGATTCTGTGAATTAAATTTGTAATTCGTTGTGAAGGCAGCGTAATTGAGCCAATATGATTATTTCGAGTATCGAAAGAATTGCTTTTAATACGTGTTGTGGAAATTTCGGGATCAATTTAATCAGAGGCTTCGGCACAAAGATTTTAGCCACAGAACAGCCAAAAGTATTATCGAGTAATAAATTTCTAGTATTTAGGATTCTAACGTACAATTCGAGTAGTGATGCGAGTACCAAAAACGTTTACACATCGAGTCAATTAAAATCAGTTCGAGAAAACTTTGTAGCGTCACAATTAAAGAAGCGACCGATAAGAAAGAAAAGATTGATCCCCGATGACGAAGAAATTCTTCAGCCGGGTGTAAGTATTCAAATTTCCAAAAGTCTGATGTAATTTTTTTTCATTAATGTTTCAAATATTTATCCATAGTTTTGGAGTGTTAAGGCACTTGCAACGGCGGAAGAATATAATTTGGAGGCTTTAATGGATGGCCTAATTACCCAGGATTTGTACGTACCGAAAAAAATCAACACTTCCGACAACTGTGAGTCTAGAAATTGGATTATTTCATCATCAAATTTTATTATTTTTTCTTCCAACTCAAAAAAAAAAATATTTCATCAGAAATCTAAGAAAATTTGTTCAGAAAAATGCTGCAATGCAATCCCCCTAAACCCAATAGTCATTGAGATTACGAAGAAATTGATAATTCTTTTCAATAATTCGAAGATTTTCATTAACATGAATATTTTACATAGTTTCAGTCCTAAGGCTTTTGCGTATATATTTAGCCGATGTTGTTTGGGTACAGTAAGACGCGTTATAGAGGTATTATATATAACATACAATTTTGATTTTCTCGGTGTTGGAGATTTCGCGGATATACTGTGACGAACAAATGAGAAAAAAATAACCGCCAAATGAATTGATTTGGAAATGAATCGAGAACCGGTAAAAATAAACACTATTAAAGCGTTTTTCAGTTCTAATTTCCCTTTCTCGGTAATGAAATCCCCGCCATTTCAAAAATCTATCACTTTCATTAACTCTTAAAATTAAAGTTTTTGTGTTTAACAAAAAAATGAGGAAACTGAAAGATTAATCGATCAAGAATTCACAGATTTATAAACCGGAAAATCCTCGAGTGTTAGCATTGACTTCGATTATTCAAAACAATTTGCAATTGGCCAGTTCAATTGTGTATTTTTCTTCATTCGGAAATCTAATCCGTAAACACTGACTTTTCACTCCACCTCGTAACGTAAGTGTCATTGAACATATCGGTGCAGTGTGCAATATTTTTAATGAGTTTCGTGTGCATCTTTATCATTAAAAAAAAGAAAGATTTATCTACTAATTTTCTTGGTACACATGATCAACACCTTTTTCGTCTGCAAAGAATAAGTCAGTGATCTGAAGGAGAGGGAGCTCTCCTTCAGCCAATCAGCAGTGAGTAATACACGAGTGGGGTTAGCTGAAGCATGAATCCACGCTGCTCTGTATAAAAGCAGAGCTTTGGAGCGAGAATGAATCAAACGTTAAATCATCTATTGTGTTGAGTGTATTAACTGTGAAAACAAGTGATTTTTTTCTCAAATCTGTTTAATTTTGAATTGAAAAAAAGTTTCATCATTAAATTTTCGTTACTCCAAAATTCGTCATCTTCGGCACGCAGATTCTGCATCAAAGTCTCTCAGGAATTTTCGATAATGAGAATAAATCAGTGGTGATACTTGAGAAATAAATTTTCGCAAGTATTTTTCAATAATTACATAATAAAAATTGAGAATTATTTTTCTTTTACTTTGGAGATAGAAATTCTTCGAAAATGGATGACAAAAGGAAGCTTCTACCATCGTGTATAAAAGTACCACTTGATTCAGATGAATTGGAGGAACTTATTGAGAGAGCCAAGGATTGGGCACTTATGCATGGTATGGGTGTACGTCCTACAAGTAATTTAACGAAGGATATAATTCAATTTGCTCCGTTTTCACTTCTACCATCTGTATTCCCGAGAGAAGAATTCATTAATGCCTGTGAAATTCAACCAATTTTGAATACACTAATGCACAGAGTTGCTCATGATTATAAATTTCTGAAAGAAACACTCAAAGAAACAATCAGAGTTGATGAATTTACACGGCGACTTTTTCAGATTTATGAAACAGTTCATAACGAAGGATTTAAACAGAAAATATCACTGGGACTATTGAGATCAGATTTAATGCTAGATTCTTGCTGTGGAAATAATTCAAATGATGCCAAGCCCTTTTGTTGCTGGAAACAAGTTGAAATTAATACAATTGCTTCGGGAATGGCCTGGCTTGGTCCTGTTACAACGAAATTTCATAAATTCATTTTGACCGAACTTGGATTCAAAAATATGATTAAGAGTTTACCTGATAATAATGCACTGCAGGGAATTTGCGGAGGAATTTTGGAGGCATGGAAGCTGTACAATGATCCACGGTTAGTAGTATAAGTTACTTGAGGCTGGCGTAAAATGGAATGAAATATAAATTAAATTTTATCTCGAGCTGATACATAATTTTGGTAATATCTCAAAAATAATTGGATTCATGAGAATTCATCAAGACATATTCTCTAGTTTCTATGAATTATTTAAGTTTACGATAAATTTAAAATCAATTCATTAATGTAGATGGGAAATGAGATACGTTTATCATTTTTTGATGAGATCCTTTGAATTATCCGCAAAACCAGCGTTTCTGGGTCCGACGACAAATCATTAAAAAAATGAGGCAAATTCTCGCGTTTCATCCCTTCGCTATTAAATTTCTTTTCATCCTCATTAAAACTGTGCTTCTTTACATTAAAATTTTTTGCAGAGCCCAAATCCTCTTCGTCGTTGAAGATTTCACCTTCAACATTTGCGATCAAAGGCTTCACGAGTTTGAAATAAAACGACAAAATCCAAATGTAAGAGTGATACGAAGAACCTTGACTCAATTAATAAATCAAGCAAAACTTGGTGAAAAAAATGAATTAATCGTTAATGATAAAGTAGTTAGTGTGGTTTACTTCAGATGTGGCTATGAGCCTGGCCAATATCACAGTGAAAAAGAGTGGGACATAAGGCTATTGATAGAGAGATCGCTAGCAATCAAATCACCATCAATACAGTATCATTTGGCTGGTACAAAAAAAGTACAACAGGCATTGGCTAAACCAGGAGTTGTTGCACAATATTTGAGAAATGAAAAAACAGTTGCACGTGTCCAGGAAATATTTACAGGTCAGTCTCAATGAATAGAAGGAAGCTATGCCAAATGATTAACAGATCTGGGTCGATAGGAAACAAACAATAATTTAGTCAAAAATGACATTTGGGAAAGGGGAAAGTACAGCAAAATGGCATTTTCAATGAAACGGTTTGAGATAAATCTATTACAATGATTCCATTGAAAAGCTGAGAAAATTTCCAATAAAGAATAAATGTTCGGAATGATTTTTGGGATTAAAAAAAAAAATCGACCGTTTTGGCCGAAAATTGTAGTCTGCTGCTTTTTCCTGGAAATTTATAGATTTTCGTAAATCTCTTTTATTCTCACTGTCCTAGATTTGGAAGATAGATAAAGTTATTTAATCTTGGGAAAAAATTAATCTGTAAGATTAATTTCAACTGAGAGATAATTATTGCTTCAATTTGTCCAGAAAATTCAATAATTCATCCTTTCGAATGGGTTACTCATTCCTTCGTTAGTTATTCAACACTGTCAGAAAAAAATGAAATGTCATGGACAATCTGGTGGTAATTTTTATAAGCGTGACATTTAATTTTTTTTATAGTATCCTTAGAGAGATTGATCTTTCGACCGTTCCTGTACAAAATTTAATCCTTTACAAAAGAGAATTTCCCCAAATCTCATACTTTTCGAAATCCTCCCAGAATTATTCATTGAATAAAAAATAAAAAAATTATCCAATTCCGTAATAAAGTTGTGGAATTTCTACTCGACTCCCGCTCTTTCACTCATTTTTATCAATTTAATTTCATTCAGGACTGTATGAGCTGGGAACTGAGAATGCAATATTGAGAATGGCGCTTTCAAATCCAGAACGTTTTGTACTGAAGCCACAGAGAGAGGGTGGAGGTAATAATATCTATGGTACTGACATACCAGTATTCTTAGAATCGATGAAGAGCCCTCAGGAGCGTCATGCATGGATACTCATGGATAGAATTCATCCACCGCCACAATTGAATTACATAATACGCCCTGGTTCAATCGACAGTTATCAACTGAAACAAGTTATTTCAGAGCTTGGAATATTCGGCGTTATCATTGGTGATGAGAAAACAATTTACAGTAATAAACAAGTTGGCCATATGTTTAGAACAAAGTTAACTACGTCGAATGAAGGTGGATTAATGAGCGGAACGGCTGTCACAGATAGTCCGTTCTTAATTGATTAATAAGATGATTTATTTGCATTTAATTGTGAATAAAATTTTTATGATATTTGAAGTGAAGTATTGCTATCATAATTAATTTTTACGTGAAGAAAGAAAATTTAGGAATGAAAAAGAAATTCTTCTCAGTGATAATAAAAGTCATGGATTTTCCGAATTTTAATTATTTGTTGAATAGTTGGAAAAATTATCGCTGAAGTGATATAATATAATA
>JABSMS010037084.1:0-24861 GCA_018902275.1 Aleiodes sp. PSUC_FEM 10030003
ATTATTAAATTTTAAATTAATTAGATTAGTTCCAGTATTCTAACACTAACGCGCAGATAAATTTTTTTATTTTCTCTCCCTCACCCCAACACTTTTTTAAATTAAATCTTTTCTCTCAAAGTGCATTAATATATCTCTTCAAAAAAAAATTCTAATTTTTTTTTGCTCATAATTATTATTTTTTCACTTTTTCTCTAAACTTTTTTTTTCAGTGTACAAACGACGAACATGAAAGTGATTATCCTTAAACTATCCTTTATGAAAGGATCCCATGAAACGCAGACACTCAATGTGTGTGATTTTTTCGGTTTTATTATGAATTATTGCGGGTAAGAAAATAATAAAGGGTTTTTTTTCGTTTTGTTAACTGAGAAAATGAGTAAAAAGCATGTACTTACATAGAAAAAAAATGATATGGACGAAAAAATATTAGGAGTACGGGAAATGCGATACGACGATACACACGTATTTTTTTCGTTTGTTTTTGTTTTCAAAACATTTGTTCATTCAATGAATTAAATCCGATGTAATGTAAAATCCACGACAGTTGTCAAACTTCCATGTGTTTTGATGGTGCGTGAGTTATGAATGGTTCGCTCCACATTCTACGTAAATCTCCCTGTTGACAATAATAATTATTCAAACATTATAATGAGAATTGATTTTTTTCAGAATTAATTTAATTTAATTTTTTGTAAACACCGAGACAATTCGATTAGTTTGAATTGGATTGGATTCCATTCTCATCCATCAGCATTAATTACTCTCAAAAATGGATAATTGTATTGAAATTTCAATTATTAAGCAGTGAGTGTTGAGAATGGAATATAATTATCGTATTACCGATGATTCTCCGATTATTTGCAAACTAGGACACGAAATAAATTTAACTTGAACTCGAATAACTCAAGAAAACTCTGCGCCTCAAATAATGTTAATCAATTGATTTATTCATCAATTTTTTATCGTAGAGAACAGAAAAGATATTTTGGAAAAGGTGAAATGAGCAGTTTGTGCGTTCTCAAATAATTTAACGGAGAAAATCGATAGTCAAGTGCTGAATAAAAATAAGTTAAAAAGTTATCTCCATTTAATTTTGGGAATATCTCCAAAAGGAGTAGATTTAGAGGAAAATATCAAGAGACCTTTGTTGTAGCCCGCAATATTCTCTACAAAAAAGGTCTCTTGTCATTTTTCTCTAAGCCCACTCGTTTCAAAGATATTCACAAAAGGATCACAAAAAAAATTTCAAAGCAGATTTAGGAGAAAACGAGGCAAAATAGAGACTCTCATCAAACGGTTGAAGATAGAGATTTTCTGATGATACTATCGAAAAGTTGAGGAAATTTTAGATGGAAAAAATGTGTTTTTTTTCTCAAGTTTTTTCAAATTAGGATTTGAAGGGCTTCGCTTTTCAAAATCGAAAAAATTCACTTCTCTGAGAATCTTTTCAGTTCTATTGATTGTGGCGACCTGGGGGCTGTTTTAAGTGAAAGGTGAGCTCATTTCTCATCGTTTTATGTAGTTTTTAATTTTTTCAAATCGATTTTTCAATTAGTTATGGGCCTTTTTCTGAAAATCAGTTTTTGCTCTCTATCTACTTCAAAAATCGATAATTTCCTTTTTACAACTATGTAAATCGAAGGAAAATGAGCTCACCTTTCATTAAGAACAAACCCTAGGTCATTACGACCAATAGAACCAGAGATATCTCTAAAAAAGCGATTTTTTCAATTTTCGAAGGGCAAACCCTTCAAATATTGACAAAAAAAAATCCAATTTTTGGAAAACTCAAGAAAATCAATTGCGACCCATAATTTTCATCGCAAATTTCTTCTACTTTCTAATGAAATCATCAGAAAAAACTTATTTCCAATATTTTCCTTAATTTCCAGAGATTTTCATAATGTAAAAAATCAAAATTAAGGGTGTCCATTTTATCCCCTGTGTTCTTTCTACTTCCATCTTCCCCTGTTGTTGAAATGTCAGACATTTGACGTTACGGCATTTTCAATTTTATTTTCATAATAAAATTATGGATAAAATTACCTTGAGATATGCCATGGTGAGTAACGGCAGAAGCGTAAACGGCACAAGATAAAGTAAGGCTGGCTGGGCTGCTTTGAATACCTCAGAGCTAACAGTGGCAGTGAGTAGACCAAGAAAATAACCAATTAGTGAGCAATGGAAGTAACTAATACGGCTCAAGTGTCTCGGTGGTGGTACACCAGCCTCGCAGCCACCTGGTATGAGTTGGCTCTTCTTGTATGCATCATAACGTAGTACGAAGCACAGTAATAAACCGGGCATAACTACATCGCCAAGGCCGAGCATTGAAAAATGACCGGCTTGATGCATCGACGGAAACACGAGTTTACCAGGTAATGAGAGCTTCGGTGCTTCACGTGCTACACCACCTAGATGCAGCCTACGCGCCACTAGACCAACGGGATTGTCTGCTGGTCTTGTTGCCACCTGAGATGAAGAAATTAATTTACTTAATTTAATTTAATTGAAAAGAATTTTTTTTTAATGGTTTTTGTGGAATATTGGAAACTATGAGACGAAGAAATTTTGACTAAGATTAAAATTCGGAGATTTGAAAGAAAAGAAATAAAATTTTCGCAGATTTAAAAAAAATACAATTTTTTAATTTTCTGAGAAACGAAAAAAAATTCAATTCTTTTCCGATTTTTTTTTCACATTTCGCACTTTTTTTTTCTCGAATTTTGTATTTTTGAAGATTTTCAGAAATTTATTATTTGATTTTTTTTTTATTTTTGATGCACAAATTAAATTTCCAAAAATATCACAAAAATTTACCTCAGATTCCGTGATATCCCAAGAAGATTAATTGCCGCAAAAAATTGAAAAAATCCCTATTTAAATTAATTAAATAAATTCAATTAATTACCTTAACCATGACGTTCGTGCTGAATATGTATGACGAAAAGAACACCCAGAAGACATCATAAATGAGTAGACCAGTGAGTAACAACGTAGATACCTTCAGACTCGGTAATCTAACGAACGCAATAAATGCCACACAGAGGCCCATACCCATTGCATCCATGAGTAACCAGTGTCCAGTTAATACCCATATGCATACTATACTGACACTGAGTGAGAACGAGAGTAATTCAGCTCCCGTGAATCTCCCACAAACACCGAACGATATTTTATTGCCATCTGAACAGGGTCGTATTATGTACTGACACATTGGTAGCAGAAGGAACGCAAGAGCGACTGTCGCTATAACTTTTGAGGATAAAAAATCATTTTATTAATCCATCAAAACGTTTTATGAAAATATTTATTTCCATTAAAGTAGACAAAAAAGCGAAATTCCTCAATGTTTATGAAATATCTCGGAATTTAACGAAGATAGCGAAGTGTTCCCGATAACTTTTTTGTCGTTGAAATAAATATTTTCATTCAAAAAAGTCAATTGATTTCTAATCAACACTTATTTATCACGAAATTGAAAAAATATGAACTTTTCAGAAAAATTGATTTTATTGTGTTTTTTACAAATATCTCGAAAACTAAGCGAGATAGAGTGATTTTGTCCGAATCCTTTTTTGTAGAGAATTTCAAGAGCTATAATAGAGGATCAGGGCAAAAAGGGCGTATCTCCATTAATTACCGAGATATTCTCAAAAAACTGACGAAGGAATAAAATAAATTTTCCTAAAATTTCATAATCGTCAAAATAATTGTCAACTTACTCGCAGTACATATTGCAAACAACATTTGCATACTATCGAAGAAGAAAAACATTATGAGAAGAGATATGGAAGCACCAAGTGGTAAACAGAGTGCATGCATTGTGTCCAGTGTTTGTACTCCACCACCATTTGAACTCTCTGAATTATTACTGACAATTCCACTTAATAAATTAGCCCTTTCTTTTTCTTTCTCTCTCTCCCTAGCCTCCTGCTCCATATTCAATGATCTAAAGCTCCCATAAACAATCAGCAGTATTGAGATTAAAAACGTGGAGACCCTCGACGAATCCATAATGGAGTATGCCCTGTAAAAATAGAAAAAATTAATGTCTTTATCTTTGAAATAATTGTTCAAATGTAATTGAGTAAATTTAATTTAAAAATCATCATCGTCTCGGTGATAATCACGAGAACGAGATCATCTCGGTCTCTAACCACTGGTAATCAACTTGATTGGTTGCCATCTTTGATGAATTCAAAAATATTGGCCCCGCCAGCTCAATCTCTGCTAAAAGCGAATTATTTATCGCTTTAGCATTTAAACGTTGATCTGTAATTCAATCATTCCCCCATTTGCCTAGGACGCAACCTCGATCATCTGTGATCCAATCTGTAGATGAAGAAACAGCAGTTATTATTATTTTTCATAATTAATTGAAAGGGAAGTTGAATAAAAAAATGAAAAATTGAAGACGAAATCAATTTTACTTCTCAGTTTCTTGAAAATGTCTCGGAAACTAAGAGAGATAGAGAAATTTTTCATGAAACCTTTTTTGTAGAGCGGAAAGAGACCTACAAAAAAGATCTGAATGAAAATCTTCGTATCTCCCTCAGATTCCGAGATATTCAAAGAAAATTGATTTCAAATAAAAATAGAATTTCATAATTTCACTTCTTCGCTTCTAAATTAACGACGATTATCTTTTTTCAATCAACAAAATGGGATAATCCAGCTATTCAACATTGTTGTCGGTATCTTGAGAACCAATCAGGAGGCTGCGGATAATTTTGGTGAATAGCTAAAGAATTTCCGTTTTAAAAGACAGTTAAACCATTGATTTTGCGCAATTACTTCTTAAGATTGAAATTTTTAAAAGTTATCCACAGAATTAAAAAGTTGTTTTTTTCCCGGAATATCTCGAGAACAATAGATAGAGAATTGCAATCATAAATTTTTTTCTCCGCGAACAATCTAATGAAGCCCATAATTTCCCTCGTGTTCCTCAAGATAATTAAATTTTTTTTATTCCTTCAGCTTTAATTATGTACTGGATGAATTTAATATTCATATTGTTTTAATTCCGAAATTCTTACCTTAATTCCAGAGAATGAAACATATCGAGTTAAATATGACCCAGGCTGCTTGAAGTCCGGTCACCACCTGCAAATCCCAGTGGCACTTTAAACACACATGACCTTTAACCTCAATTAATTATTAGAGTGGATTATAAATCCGCTAACAACGCTGTCTAACCCACTTTCAATTAATTAATCATTGTTTTTTTATTCTCAACTATACCCTTTATCATTGCCCTTAATTAAACAATTATTAATCATCAGAATTTGAATTCTTCACCATTTAAAAATTATGTGAAAATACATCACTAATTTAATTAATATTCATTGATTAAGTGGAGAATCATCACTCGGCGAAACGATTGAAAAATTTAACACGAAAAATAAAGAAAAAGCAAATTCAATAACTCCGTGAAATTGAATAAAAATAACGTTCAGCGGAAAAAACACTGACACAAAAACCAATTAACAATTGAAAAACAATGGAACGACAAGTGAGCCTCTATTCTCTCTAAATTGACGCGGAGATTGAACAATTAATGAAACTTTTTTAATCAACAACAATCGCGATAAATAACCCAAAGATATAGAAAAAAAAACTTGTTAATTTATCTTTGAAAAAACACACACAAACAATTTAATGACTCCTGACACAAAGCTCCCTCCCACCATTACACCACTTGATACTCCGATAAATAATAACAATAATCCACGGTATAAAAGGTAAATTGTAACAACCTTGCAGGTAACTCTCGAGTTATTGTACTTTTTCTCTTATTTTTTTTCACTCCTTTTTTTTAACTCCTTTTCACGTTAACATTGCGGTGAAATTCTCGGGTCAACGGTGCGTGACGCTCACAGATTACGATAAAAATGAAACACACACACATACACACGGAGATAAAATTGGCAGAGTGAAAATTTCGCGTTCGTTAACTGACATGTCATGAAAAATCCCGTCCTTAATAAACGATTATTTTCCACAAATTTAACATCACTGATTGTTTATCACGATAATAATGCGGGAATTATTATCCACGGAGTTTCAGCCCGTGACAGGTGAACGTAATTTCTTTATTATTCGTAAAACGTCGTGGGTCACCATTTTGGTAAACAGTGAAATCACGTGACAGTAGTTACCCCCTCCCTCCCTCCCCTTTTTACGCTCAGAGATGCGAGGCTGTGTCCTGAATCATTTCGACTTTGTAGGAACGAAGAAAAAAGAAGGAAAATGAAGGAAAAAATACGAAAAAAAAATCTCACCTGCCCGTCGGTCCAATGTCTCTCTCTCTCTCCCGCTCTATCAAACATCACAGTTCCACTGAATTATCATTAATCATCACGGAGTCTCGCATTTAATTGTCAATTGTATTTAGCGCAAATTGTCCTCAATTAAGTGATGAAAAAACCCGTGGAATTAATTATTTACTGCACTCTTGTTCATACGATGAGAATTCTCTTTTAAAGTGAAGGAAATAAAACGACCGTATGACACCAAGACGGCTGTAACACTACTGGCTTTTGTAAAGGTAGTACACGCGCAGGCTCCACACACACATACATAATATAATCCCTCTCTCCTCTGAAAACGTCCCTGGATCACTCAACTGCACACACAACGGGTGATCCTTTAATTATTCATTGGAATCTTTGTACAATTTTATTTCTTTCGGATTTTTTTTACTTTTTCCTGCCTTTTTTTCATTCAACTCTCGCATTGTTTCTATATTGTTTTTTTTCTTTTCACTCGTTTGGAATTCAGTCGGTTGGTTTATTTGCACTTTTATTACCTTTGGAAATTGCATGGGTTTTGAGAGGAAGGGGAGGCGAGGGGAGAGGGGAAACAGGGTTGAATTAGTGGTTAATTGCACTTTACATTTTTTAACTATACATTTCGTATAAAATTGTTAAACTTTCCAACGTAATTAGATGTTTCATCGTTTCATTCATTGTTTCTCTTCATTCGCGGATGATTGAAGAGATTTTTTGGAATTTTTCATTCAGTTATTAATTCTTTGATTAAAGAATGCACAGGAAAAATTACGATTTTCATTATTTCGAAGATATTAATTTTTTTAATTTTAAAAGGAAAAAAAACAAATGAGGGGTTTTTTAAATAAATGAAAATCGTGAGAAACACGTTGCTCAAGGTCCAATGTAATTTATGAAAAATTCGTTGGATTTTTTGTGATTTAATTTGAATTTAATTATTTCTTTTTATTTAATGTTTATAATTTTGAAATTATGAAGAATGACAGCGTTGAGCCCGCGAAAATCAGGAGATCAGAGAGACAGAGAATTCGAGTAACGCAGCTGGCCGGCGCAATGGACTCGTTTGCTGCTCCAAAACGACCAAAAACCGAGGGTGAGATACTAATTTATTGTAGGATAAATTAAATTAATTTATGAGTTAAATTTTCCAAGTTTTATCAATTAATATTTGAGGAAATTCGTAAGAATTTTTAATGAAAAAATGATTCAACATGGGAATTAAATGAAAATTATTGAGCGATTGTAGCGTCAAACAACTAGCGCCAATCACGTTGTGGAGATAATTCGAAAAAAAAATTATTAACTATTTATTTGCAATAATTTTTGTTCTTCAAAGAAAATTTAAAAAATTCGTAAAATTGAACTTTTGCATTTTTTTCATTTCTTTGAATTTTCGAGTTTATTAATTACGTAACTAATTTGTTGAGAAAAAATACAGTTGCCTCTGCACCCTTTGCAGACTTAGAAGTAACTGGAGTGTCACGTTGCGGTAGAGTGAGAAAAAAATCATCAAAACTCGTTGATTTTGATTCGCACAATGAACAAATTGATAATAAATCAAAAAAATTAAATTTAAAAGTACATTTTCAAGATCAATACGACATTGAAAAAATGGTTGGTAATGATGATAAAAAACGTAAAAATTCAACATCAACAATAATTAATACGCAAAAAATTAAAAATGAAATATTATCAGAGACTGAAACATCTGAGACTGAATTTGAAGATTCAATTAATATTAATGATGACGATGATAATTATTCAATTGAATCACCATCAGAGGAAGAAATTGATCCATTATTAATTGACGATAAAGTTATGGAATACAATAAATTAGAGGCTGAACAAAATGAATTACCATCGTCACAGGCACAGAGTATATATATGATGGAAAAATGTAGGAAGAAAGTTTGCATTAAGGATGGAAAAATTGTTGGTAGAACGAAGGCCCAGAGGAAGGACAAGGGAGTGAGTTAACGACTTTTATTTTTTTTAACATTTTTTTTGATTAATTTTTTTTTTAGAAAACTAGGTTCACTGCGTACATGCTGTGGGCGAAGGAGATCAGACAAGAGCTGAGTGAAAAGTGTCCTTACATGGGTGAGAATTTTTTTAAATTATTAATCGAGAACTGATTGTCAAAAAAAACTATTTACTGAAGAGAGATAATTAAAAAAAAAATCCTTTTTCATTGTTTTGAAAATATCTCGGAAAATATCGGGTTTAGAAGAATTTGTCAGGAGACCTTTCTTGTAGATTGAAAAATTCTCTACAAAAAAGCATTCTTGACATTTTCCTCTAAACCCACTCGTTTCGGAGTTATCCCCAAAAGAATGCAGCTCCAATTTTTTCATCATCCTTAATTTTTTCTTTTAGATTTCGCAGCGATCTCCAAACGCTTGGGAGAACTCTGGGCGACTGTGCCTAATGTAGAGAAGTACAATTGGCGGAGAAGAGCAAAGCGCCTCGCTGCCAAGCCCAACAATCAGGTCTCCACGAAGGACGAATCGATGTGGAAGACTCCTGCGCCATCGCCGAAAAAGAAATTCATCAACAAAATTGGTAATTTCTTCACTTGTATTTGATTAAAATCATTTTTTTCATCTCCTCAATGGAATTCAGGTAATGGAAAAGAGATGAAGAGCCCGTCACCGCCGAAGAAGCCGCTGGGAATTCTGAAGTCTTCCCAAATGTCCCAACTATCGGGTTCGTTAAACAAATCAAACAAACTTGTTAATGAACCAGTAATTGGCAGTGGAATGTACAAAGTCATTGGTACGCAACCAGTTGATGTAGCTGCACATTTGAAGCTACTTGGTGAATCACTCACGATAATTGGCGAACGTCTGAAAGAGCACGACGGGCAAATCGCTGTTTCTGGAAGTTTATCAGTACTTTTGGATTCGTTATTGTGCGCATTGGGCCCGTTGATGTGTTTGACGCAACAAATACCGGAGACTAATGTTGTTAAACCGGAAATATTCTCTGAAATGCTCGATAACATTGCCTACATTATGCCTGGACTTTAATTTGTAAATAATTTCGTGTTTATTGATGATTATTAATTGAATAATAAACATCGTTCTTGTGTTTTGAATTTAATAAAATTCGTTTTTCTATTCTACTCCTTTCAAATAAAAATTAAAAATTGAATTTTGAAGCTACTTGGTGAATTAATTATGATAATTAGTGAAGGTCTGGAAGAGAACGATAGAAAAATCGCTGTTTCTGGAAATTTATCAGTATTTTTGGATTCGTTATTGTAATATTCTCTGAAATGCTTGGTAACTTGCCTACATTATGCCTGGACTTCAATTTGTAAATAATTTCGTGTTTATGAGAATTAATTGATTAATAAACAAGAATGTGAAGTTCTCAGACAAATTGATTTCATTTTGTCATCGGTTCTTTGCGAATATCTCGGTAATTAATGGAGATACGCCCTTTTCGCCCGAGAGCTTTTTTGTAGAGAATTTCAAGAGCTACAATCAAGGTATAGGGCAAAAAGGGCGTATCTTCATTAATTTCCGAGATATTCGCGAAAAACTGATGACGGAATTAAATCGATTTGTCTGGAAAATTCGTAGTTGTTAATGAACATTGTTCTTGTGTTTTGAATTTAATAAAATTTATTTTTTATTTCATTTTCTCCAAATAGAAATTAAAAATTGAAATTTCTTCATATTATATTATTATTCATATAATAATACTTGAATAAACCAGCGAACTTCCTTCGGCAAATTGTTTCAGAAATATTTATTTCCATTTTTTTATTCTATTCCTCTGAAATAAAAATTAAAACGTTCGCGCGACTTGAGGCGAAATAGATGGCGCCACGTGACGAAAGACGCTTCGCCGCTTGCGTGTTGACAAAATCAAAGTTGGGTTAGAAAAGTTAATTCAAGTGAGAATTTCAACGTTTTTAATGAAAGATTTATTCATCATTTCATCAATTAATCGTTAAGGAAATATTAACGAAAGATTATTCGTCGACGTAAGTATGAAAATCGAAGATTTTAGTGGAATTACTTTTTTTTTTTTTCGTAAATATTTCGACCGATTTGGCATTGAGTTTGATGATACAACAATTAGTTTAAAAACAACTGAGATAATTAACAATTAAAAAATATTTTATGGTTCTTCGATTATTTGAGCATCTTCAGAATGAATAATTGAAAATTGTTGGGGGATTATGACAATCGGGAAATAATTGTTAGCAACAATTGGGCAATGGTTAACCAATCAATTACAATTTTAATTCACTAGTGAAATGACAAAGTGAGAGGTCCAAAAATCATTTATTCTTTGCTTTGTTAATACCTCGGAAACTATGGGGTTTACGAGAATTTTTCGAGAAACCTTTTTTGAAGCTTACAAAATTCTCTACAAAAAAGGTCTCTTGACATTTTGCTCTAATTCCATTGGCTTCGAAGATAATCGCAAAAAAAACTGCAATTAATGCAATAAATATCAAGAAAACAACTCAACTCATCTTGAAGATATCCAAGTACTTCAAATGTCAGTTGAAAATCTCAAAATGTACAGTGTGTTCAGTACACAACTATTGATGGTACCAGAATTCCCCAAATTAATTGAATAAATTTTCTGATTTCAGAATAAAAGATTCATAAAAAAAAAATAAAAATGGCTCTGAGAACCTACGGAGACAAGCCAATTAGTTTTCAAGTTGAGGAAAATGGCGAGTATTATTGTATTGGCTCGGAAGTTGGTAATTATCTGCGATTATTCCGCGGATCATTGTACAAAAGATATCCTGGAATGTACAGAAGATCAATAACGAATGATGAGAGGAAAAAATTAGTTGAGCTTGGCTTGAGCCAGCATGTTTTAGCATCGAGTGTATCATTGTTAAGGGCAAGTGAAGTTGAGGATATTATCGAGGGTAATGATGATAAATACAAAGCGGTATCAGTACATTCAACTGAACCACCAGCACCAAGAGAGGGTAAATCGAAGAAATCAATGCCCTGGGTACCGAGTTTACCTAACAGCTCGCATTTGGATGCAGTACCACAGGCTACGCCCATTAATCGTAATAGAGTACATAATAAGAAAGTCAGAACGTTTCCGTTATGGTAAAGAAAATAATTACTTTAATTTTTTTCAATGGAAAAGATTTTTTACTGGAATCTAATTATTTTTTTACATTTTATCATTTATTTGAGGATTTAAGTGAATTTGGAAAATGATGAAAAATTTATAAATCCGAATGGATTGTTATAATATGATTATAAAAAACAGTTATTTTTTCAGGGGATTTGGGAAGGTATTAACGGAGAAAATTAATAAAAATTCGTTATATCTCTGTCAATAATAATGGAAATTTCGCAAATTTTTCATACATTCATAATTATTCGTTTCATAATTTCATAATTATTGGGAGAATCCTTTTTCTTTAATAAATAAATATTTTTTTTCAATGAATAAAACGATCCTTCTAATAATTATGGAGTTTTCAACTAAAATCGTGTTTAGAATTATTCTGTATACTCGAAAAATTTCAGATTTTTTTACCATTGTTGACGGAGATGTGATCAATTTTTACCCATTTTCCATTAAACCACATGTCATTTTGATTATTAACTTCCTCCATTAAAGGCTCCCTAAATCCCTTCAAATTTCATTAATTTTTTCAATCTTATTATAAAAATAAGACATCAGGTTTTTTATCCGCATGATTATGGAATTTCCAGCTATTATTATGTTTAGAATTATTTTGTGGTTAAAAAAAATTCTGAATTTCCCTCTAATTTTTCATGGAAATATAAAATTCCATCCATTCCCCATCGAATTATCTATAATTTTACATATTAATTTTCTCCATTAAAAACTTTCTACCTCACCAGAAGAATTTACTGATTTTTTTCATGATATAAACATAATCTCTTTGGAATTTTATATAAAAAAAATTATAATCCAGAATAATTATCTCATTTTTTTCATCAAAGAATCACAATGTTCACTCTCAACTAAACCTCATAAATTTAATTTTCAGCTTCGACGACACAGATCCTTCAGCAAACCTTGAAAACGCAGCGCAGCAAGAGATGCTCGTACCAATTCGTCTCGATATGGAAATTGAGGGTCAAAAATTACGCGATACATTTACATGGAATAAGAACGAGAGTCTAATAACCCCCGAGCAATTTGCCGAAGTACTCTGTGACGATTTGGATTTAAATCCCCTGACCTTCGTTCCAGCAATTGCCCAAGCGATTAGACAACAAATTGAAGCATTCCCCCAAGAAACAATACTAGAGGATCAGTGTGATCAACGCGTTATAATTAAATTAAATATACACGTTGGTAATACATCGTTAGTTGATCAAGTTGAATGGGACATGTCCGAGAAGGAAAATAATCCGGAAAAATTTGCTATGAAATTGTGCGCTGAATTGGGATTGGGCGGTGAATTTGTTACTGCAATTGCGTACAGTGTACGAGGACAATTGTCGTGGCATCAGAGAACTTATGCGTTTTCTGAAGCTCCATTACCAACTGTTGAAGTTCCATTCAGGCCACCATCAGAGGCTGACCAATGGGCGCCATTTTTAGAGACGCTTACTGACGCAGAAATGGAGAAGAAAATAAGAGATCAGGACAGAAATACAAGACGCATGAGGCGACTTGCCAATACAACACCTGGATGGTAATTTTTTAAAAATAAAAAAAGGGGAAAAATTCATAACTTCATTTCAGTAATTTAGTGATAAAGGAGAATGAGTCAGAAATAATTTGTTTATTCTTTTTTATTGAATTTTCAGATAAATCGATTTTAATCCATAAGTTTTTTGCAAATATCTCGGGAATTATTGGAGACACGCCCTTTTTGTTTCAATCCTTTTTTCTAGAGAATTTCAAGAGCTACAATTAAGGTGTAAGGCAAAAAGGGCGTATCTCCATTAATTACCGAGATATTCGCGAGAAACTGTTGATGGAATGAAGGCGATTCGTCTGAAAATTTTATGGTCACCAGAAAAAGTTACTTTTTTTTCGTAAACCTCGTTTTTTCCGAGTTTTCCACAAAATAATGGTGATACAATCTTTGGAATCGTTCTTCACTTCGCTACTCACCTCATTTAATTATTTAAATTTGAATAAAATTGTAATTTTTATTCTTCAATTTGTTCATTATTTCGCCGAATAAACTTTCTTTGAATGTAACAATCATATTATTTTATTTTTTTTACTTGTCGAATTGAGAATAATTTTATCTAAAAATCCTGAGAACATGTTTATAAATTGATAACAATTTGAAATCACGATTAAACTTGTTTCTCAAAGTTTAACAAACTTGATTATTAAATTAATCAAACAATTCGCACGTTTAATCTATCACGTTTTATATATTCAAATATTTACAAATTCATTTACATAATCACGTTTTAATCACGAGTTTGATAATCTGTATTTTCTTATCTTAATGATGGAAAAATTGACCTCGAATTATGAAAATAATTGCGATTAAATTGTGTCCGAAAAGAAGTAGAATTTTTTTTTAATTTTTAAAGAAAAAAAATCTTTTAAAAATAAAAAAAATGAGCGCCATCGAACGATAACGTCTCGCCGCTCCCGCGAGGGAGTGGGAGGGGGGAAGAGCCGAGTCTGCGTTTCACGTATTCCAGTTGTTCTCCGGCAGCGATTGGAGGTGGCCAAGTGCCACAACAAAGCGCAAATTCTATTTTTTTAATTGATTGAGTAAAAAAATTAATTAAACATGGATCCTACCTGGTTAGCTAAGCAATTGGCTCCAGCTACTCCCAAAGGAGTCAGAGGCAATCCTTTTCCGTGCAGACCCTGGCTCCAGGATCGTGGCGCTGCCGCCCCGGCAGCTACAAACGTCGGCGTCAAAGGAATCATCGCCGGTACGTTACTTTCACCTTGGAATGTTTTTTTCCATTTATTTTTATCTACTTGTTTACACAAATTGTGTTATTCGAAGATAAATTTGCGATTTCAAAATAGTTCACTTTTTTAAATTCTTGGAAGAGTTTATTTTTTTTTCAAGTTTTATTTTTGTGAAAATTTAAACGATAAAATTTAAATTGGAAAGTTTGAAAATTAAACTTTCTAATTATTTGATTTTTTTGGGTTATTTATTCTTCACAATTTACTAGGTTTATTTCACTTTCATCGAGTGAATTTTCTTTTTTTTACTGGGGGGGGGGGCGTGTATTCTTACTCACAGGAAACTCATTACTGCAATGTCATTTACACTCATCGTTTTTAAAAAATTTAATACCATAGGAAATTAATTTTTTTTTAACGAGCACAGACCCAACCTCAATTGCTCACGGCGATGACAGATGACATACAATTGACGTTAATTAATATTTATCTTTATTCACGTTTATTATTACAATTGTTGTAATTTTAATGGTTGAGAACATTGAGCTCATCGCGAAGGCGATTTGAGGAACGAGAAAATCCCAAAAAATTGCATCCCCATTACTTCGCGAATATCTAGAGAACGAGTGGGCTTACGAGGACGACTTCCCGAAGCTTTTTCGTTCAGAATTTAATTCTCTACAAAAAAGTATTCCTGATAAATTTTCGAAAACCGTATAGTTTCGGAGATATTCGCAAAATAATGAAAAAGTATCATCTTCTTCCATAAATTTTTTAAGAATTGAAAAGCTAAAGAATTAAATTACTTTAAATTAATCAAAAAAAAAATTTGAAAAAATCGTTAATGGTTCATCAATTAATGTTTGATTAATGATTGGTGGTTGATCGATTTTACCGTTGATGAAATATTATTCAATTATTTTAAATTGATTTCCTTCAATTCTTCAAGAATTAATTAAAAATAATTGCTTCTTGAAATTCTTTCAGGTGGAATAACCGGCGGCATTGAAATTTGCATAACATACCCAACTGAATACGTCAAAACACAATTACAATTGGACGGCAAAGCTGGAGCTGGTAGACAATACTCGGGAATATGGGACTGTGTCACGAAAACCGTTAAAAAAAATGGTGTATTAGGATTGTATCGTGGATTATCGGTACTTGTTTATGGTTCAATACCAAAATCAGCAGTGAGATTTGGTTCATTTGAAACGGTTAAAAAACAATTGGTTGATTCTGATGGTAAATTGAATGCACAAAGGAGATTACTTGCTGGACTTTGTGCTGGTATTTGCGAAGCTATTTTGGCGGTTACACCAATGGAAACGGTTAAAGTTAAATTTATTAATGACCAAAGATCAACGAATCCGAGATTCCGAGGATTTTTCCATGGCGTTGGACTTATTATTAAGGAGAATGGTAATTTAGTTTATTTTGTTATTCAATTTGATTAAAATTATTGGGAATTTCACTCGCATTTCTGTCAATTGGGATAAATAAATGACGTAACTGATCATTTTTATCAGTTATATTTTCAAGAATAATGTATTTATAATGACCAAAAAAATTTGGTCGTAATATCGAATGAAAATATTTTGTTTTAGTGATGAAGAGTTAATTTGATTTTTTTTAAAGGATTATTTCGTGAAAAATCTCGAAATCTAAGCGAGACAGCGAAATTTTTGTGGAAATCTTTTTTGTAGAGCAGAAAAAAAGCTAAAAAAAAGGTCCTCACAAAAAATCCTATATATCTCATATATTTCGAGATATTCGAAGGAATAGATAAATCAAAAATCGATTAATCCCATTTTGCCACTTTGCTGTCGATTAATTATTTTGTCTTCCGTTGAATAATTCTGATTTAAAATTATTATATAACAGTGACGTGGTGTGATGAAATTGCTGATTGTTCGTGTAATTTGATAATCTCATTTTTTTCATTCTCTAATCGGAACAATCACGTGATAAGTTGAACGAAATAAACAATGAATTATTTGAGTGGGCAAACGTTTTGATTACCTTGAATAAATTATTTTCTCGTGACGTTGATGAGCACAAAGTGTGGTCAAAGTTCTAAGTTTTGGTTTGTGAAAGAGGAAGTCAGAAAAATTCTATAATTTCACGAATTTTTAATGAAAGTGAGGAATTAATATTTCAATTTTCCGTGAATATCTCGATAAATAAGTGAGATAGAGAAATTTCCATTGAAATCTTTTTTGTAGAGGAAAAGAAGAGCTAAAAAAAAGGTTTTCACAAAAATTATTCTATCTCGCTTAGATTCCGAGATATTTACGAAAAACCATTGCAAAGAGATATTAAACTGTTTGAATTTATCGTTTAATTTTGTTTAAATTTATTGTTTAAAATAAAAAATAAAATATAATTAACATGAAATTGATTATTTTTCTATTTGCAGGATTCAGAGGAGTTTATCAGGGAGTTGTGCCAACAATAATGAAACAGGGTTCTAATCAGGCAATAAGATTTTTTGTTATGGAATCATGCAAAGATTGGTATCGTGGCGGTGACAATAATAAACCAGTACCAAAATTAATCGTTGGACTCTTTGGAGCATTAGCCGGTGCTGCTTCTGTTTATGGCAATACGCCAATCGACGTTGTCAAGACGAGGATGCAGGTAAATTTTTTTTTTTATTAAAAAAACATCAATTAAAAGTTAAACTAATGTGAATTGATTGTCAAAAATTGGTTTTTGCGGAATATCTTGAGAATGAAGCTAGATACAAAAATTTTTGTAGATACCTTTTTTGTAGAGCGAGAAAAGAGCTTCAAAAAAGGTTTCGAGGAAAAATATTATATCTTCATTATTTTTCGAGATTTTCCGAAAAAACTGAAAATTAAAATCAACCCATTTTCTTTTTCATTTCAGTAATTAATTAATTATCACTAAAAAATAATCCAAATAATTTTTAGGGTCTTGAAGCAGCGAAGTACAAAGGCAGCGTTGATTGTGCAGTACAAATTTGGAAGAAAGAAGGCCCAAGTGCATTTTACAAAGGCACGGTACCCAGATTAGGAAGAGTTTGTCTAGATGTTGCTATTACATTCATGATTTATGATTCATTTATGGAACTCTTCAATAAGGTTTGGCCTTGAATTTAATACAGAATCATGGTAAAATGAAGCTAATTGCCATATCGAGTGTCCTCGAAAGAAAAAAACGGAATGAGTAAGATTGAAACGAAAAAAATAATATTAGTATTTGGAACAGTTGAAAAAAAACGTGATTTTTTTTACACAATCGTCAAATAATCGATCAATTAATTGATTGATCTTCGATGTACATAGAGAAAAGATTATTTTATACACATAATGTAGATTTAATTTGTAATAATGTCGATAGAATTTTTCAAATTAATTTCGTTTGAATAATTAAAATTTTATTTATGCATGTGTTAAAATCGATAATTTTGTGATCAAAGAGTTTATTTAATTAAAAAATATATTATCGTTTATTTTTGCATTGAAAGAAGAAACGGGTAAAAACATTCCGACAGTGCATGAAATCATTCCATTTTTTCAAAACTCAATAATTGAGTTGAAAATCTGTCAGATAAATTATTTGTGTAGAGCGCAGTGAAAATAATTATACACAATTTTCATAAACTAAATGAATGAACAAGAAAATCAATTTTTGATGGCAATAAATGTTGTATTTATGATTAATTGAATATACATAATTCAGCAAAAAATTAAAATTTATGGACTTTTTTTCACCAATGCCCCAAGTTCACCTTTGCCTTTTAATGAAATAAAAAAAATGAAAAAAGAGAAAAGAAGTGCAGGAGGTGGGGAAATGGGGAAAAAATTAAAGGGAATATTCACGAGTCATTCTCGTAAGTAACGTGAGAGTCAAATTCCAACGGTATTAAAGTGCAGTGTACTTGAGATATACACTCGAAAGAGCATCTGTGGTTTACCACAGAATGGATTTTTATCATTTGGCAGATATTAAAATTTTTATTGCACTCCTGATGATACTGAGAATTCCACATTCCTCATTTATCCTTACTTCATTTTTTTTCAAACCTTAATCATTAAAACTGCGATTTTTTTTCAGGAACAATGAATTTTTCCGAATTTAAAGAAAAAATGAATTAATCGACTCATTGATTTTCATGGAATATCTCGGAATCTAAGGGAGATACAAAAAATTTTGTAGAGACCTTTTTTGTAGCTCGGAATTTCCTCTACAAAAAAGGTTCTTACAGAAATTTCTCTATCTCCAATAAATCCTGAGATATTCCAGAAAAACCAAAAAGTGAGAAAATCTGAGTGTGAAGAGTGAGAATACTCGTTCAATAATTCAATATTCCAAATATTTTCAAACGCCTGGAATTTTCAGGGTGAAAAAAGAAAGCTTAACGAAGCGAGAAAAATGTTGAATTAGCTTGAAGCTAATTACAAATGACTTTCCTCCCTCAATTTAGTTGGCTCTGCGGAAACATCCTAGCTTTGAGAGACTGGTTGAGGCCCCGAGTTCCCCCACTACCTCTCACCAATGAGGCCCTCAGAGGAAGAGGGAGGGGGCCCGGGGTCACATTCCAAGATGGCTGTGCCTGAGGAATGCAGTGGGTGCCCCCCCTAAGACGCCTTCCTCTCTCCTTTTTTAAAACCAAGCCAATTTACTTTTCATGCACGTTCAAAAACAAACTACTTACCTCACTATTTTATACTGATATTCCTAATTATTAATTAATTTAATATGTTAATTTAACAATAAATTTCGTGACATTATTGTGATTGTGAGTGTGATAAATTGGTGTTTCAATAGAAAAAGGGGGAGGGAGGATAAAAATAAGAGGAGGAAACGTGAGAGAAATAGAGAAAAATAATATAAATAGGAGGAAAATTAAATTTGTCAAGTGTCAGTTACGAGTTTTGGATTTTTGTTTGGAATTAATTCTGGAAAGTGGAGGATGATTATAAAGGATGATGCTACCGGCTCGTCTTAAACAATGTCTCATCGTGATATCTCAGAGGTAATTAACTTAATTAATTAATTCTCAATCAATGAAAATTATTTTTTAAAAAATTCGTTTTTACGAAAAATCACCGATGAGAACATTTGAATTTTCCGCGCAATTTTTTTTAGTTAAGAACGACGCTGGGGAATTTTGTCGAATTAATTAATTTTTATTTTTGAAAATTTTAATTAGCTCAAATTAATTTTGAAACAGGTGGAGCCCGAAGGTACGTCGGCCCTGGCTGCTGGATCGCGGGCCCTATTTCTAGAGACTGTTAAAAAGAGTAATGCAGCATGCCAGAATGGTGATTACGCACTTGCTGCTAATTTGTACACAGAGGCACTGGCACTTGATCCACTCAGTCATGTTTTATATTCAAATAGATCGGCTGCACGTCTTAAAATGGGATTATTCGCACTTGCATTGCAGGATGCTGTTAGAGCTACTGAATTATTACCGCAGTGGCCAAAAGTTAGTAGAAATTTCAAAAAATTCAACAGAATTAAAAAAAAAAAATTATTTATTTTTTTTCAAGAAAATTTCTTAAATTTTAATTATAAATTTTGGACGAAAATTCGGGGGTAAAATGGTCAATTTAACGAAATTCTTCAATATATTTTTTCGAATGGGGCCTTTGAAGAGGGGTGGGGATGCACTTCCGGTGAAGAGAATGTGGGAAAACCCAATTTTTTGTACCTTTTTTCGCTCCGAAATTCGAAAGTGTACTTGTGCCATTTCAGAAAAATTCCGGTTTCTTTTTGAATTTATCCGGTTCTAATTGCCGCAGAGTGTTGCAGTTGATTGCAAATGAAAGCTGAGATAATTGGCCATCGATTCCATTTTTTGCGACTTGATTCTCGCCAAGAATTAAACGAGATAGAGCGATTTTCGCGACTTTATTTTTATTAATCCTAGTCGAAACTTCGAACACGATTCGAAAAATTGTGACGTAATCTTTGGCTTAGAGGATCACCAAAGAATTTTGTACGTTCAACGAACGCTGAAAGATCAAAACAATCAAAATTCTAAAAAAATCATAAATGGGCGTCGGAGCGTATTCCAACTTCCGCTCGATTTTCCAAACTCGATCTAGAACAAAATTATATTAATAACAAAATGATCCTTTTTTTTTTTTCAAAATGATCCTTCTTTCAGTATAATTTCAGTCGTCTTCGTAATGGATTCCTGAAAAATGAAATTGATGAGACATTATCGCAGCTTTCATTTGCAATTAACCTTAATCCTTTACGACAATTGGAACCGAAGATGTTTCGCAAACCCCAAAATTATCGAAACCCAAAAAAATATTCTTTTAATTGCCGCCTCGATGTCCCGTTATTTCTCAAAATAACGATCAATTTCGAATTTTTAAACGATTCTAATGTCCATTTTCACCTTGAGACTCCATCGCCTCCTCCTCTTACTTAATTAACGATAGCAATATCAATAAAAATGAGAGAATTCTTAAAATTCCCGCTCGTTATATCCATCCGTAAACCCAAATTCTTCAAATGTTCGCAGGCATATTATCGACAAGGAGTAGCTCTGCAATGTCTCGGCCGTCACGGCGAGGCCCTAGTGGCTTTCGCAACAGGTCTCGCTCGAGATCCCTTGAATTCCCAGTTGCTGTCGGGTCTCGTTGAGGCTTCCCTCAAATCGCCATTACGTCCAACACTGGAACCGACTTTCCAGCAATTGCGAGCAATGAAGTTGGACGAGAGTCCATTCGTCGTGATATCTGTCGTCGGACAAGAATTACTCGGAGCGGGTCAGTACAAAGCAGCGGCGGGTGTTTTGGAAGCAGCTTTAGCAATCGGTACCTGCAGCTTAAAGCTGAGAGGTTCGGTATTTTCAGCGCTCTCGAGCGCTTACTGGGCTCTGAACTCATTAGACAAAGCGATAAGCTACATGCAGCAGGATTTAGGAGTTGCGCGGTCTTTAGGAGACACTCAGGGCGAGTGCAGAGCCCACGGAAATTTGGGCTCAGCTTATTTCAGCAAAGGAACATACAAAGAAGCCCTAACAGCGCACAGATATCAATTAGTTCTTGCAATGAAGTGCAAGGACGCGCAGGCCGCTGCGTCAGCACTAACAAGTCTAGGACACGTTTACACAGCGATCGGAGATCTTCCGAATGCTCTAGCATCGCACAAGCAATGCGTTCAACTCGTCAAACAAATGGGTGATCGCTTGCAAGAAGCCAGGGAAATCGGTAACGTTGGAGCTGTTTATTTGGCAATGGGCGAATTCGAAAGTGCGGTTGATTGTCACACGCAGCATTTACGAATTGCTAGGAGACTCGGCGATAGAGTGGAAGAGGCGAGGGCTTTCAGCAACCTCGGCTCCTCTCATCATTATCGAAGGAACTTCAGCCAGGCAATGGCTTACCATGAAAATGTTTTGAAGATCGCTCAGGAACTTGGGGATAGGGCTATAGAAACTAGAGCCTACGCTGGACTAGGTCATGCTGCCAGATGTGCTGGAGATTTAGCACAGGCGAAATTGTGGCATCAGAGACAATTAGACGTTGCTTTGTCGACGAAGGACAAAGTAGCTGAGGGAAGAGCCTGCAGTAATTTGGGGATTGTTTATCAACTGCTGGGAGAACACGACGCTGCCTTGAAACTTCACCAAGCTCATTTGGGAATTGCGAGGTCTCTCGGTGATCGAGCGGGTATGGGCAAAGCCTTTGGAAACATTGGAAACGCCTACAATGCTATGGGTTATTATGAGCAAGCAATCAAGTACCATAAACAAGAATTGACCATCAGTAAAGAGGTAAATGACCGAAGTTCTGAGGCAAGCACTCATGGGAATTTAGCGGTTGCTTATCAAGCGGTTCAGGGACATGAAACAGCGCTGAGACACTACCGAGCGCACTTGGCGATTGCGAGAGAGCTCAAGGACGCAGCAGGTGAGGCATGCGCGCTTTTAAATCTCGCGAATTGTCTCTCATCGAGAGGAAGATTCGAGGAGGCTGTACCTTACTATGAAAATTATTTGATGCTTTCACAAGAACTTCATGACGTCGAAGGTGAAGCGAAAGCCTGTCACTTTCTGGGATACGCGCATTACTGTCTCGGCAATCATCGAGAAGCGGTTAGATACTACGATCAGGATTTAGCACTCGCCAAAGATCTTCAAGACAAGTCGGGCATGGGGAGAGCCTACTGCAATCTTGGATTAGCGCATTTGGCCCTCGGGAATTTGGACACAGCTTTAGAGTGTCAGAAATATTACTTGGCAATAGCTCACATGATGAAGCATCTTGCTGGTAAATTCAGGGCGCTTGGTAACATTGGAGACTGCCTTCTGAGACTTGGAGAAACTGACGAAGCGATCAAAATGCATCAACGTCAGCTGAATTTAGCGAGACAATCAGCTGATCGTTCTCTTGAAGCTGCGGCTTATGGTGCTCTTGGAATTGCGCATAGAGCAACGAGAAATCTTGACAAAGCTCTTGGTTTTCATACGCAGGAATTAACACTTCGTCAGGAAGCCGGCGATTTACGGGGTGAGTGCCGTGCTCATGGTAATCTAGGTGCCGTTCACATGGATTTGGGACAGTATACACATGCTGTTAAGTGCTATCAGGAACAGCTGGACCGTGCTAGAGAACTCGGTGATTCTGGTGTTGAAGCACAAGCTCTAGGGAATTTGGGAATAGCGAGATTGAATATGGCACATTACGAAGATGCTATTGGCTACTTTGAACAGCAATTGGCAACGTTAGAACCGCTGACAACTGGAACAGCTCTACTCGATAAAACAAGAGCCCTCGGTAACCTCGGCGATTGTTATGAAGCACTTGGAGATCCTGAGGAGGCTGTCAAGTGTCATGAACAGCAGTTAGCAGCAGCCATTAGATTAAGAAGTCTTCGGGATCAGGAGAGAGCTTATAGGGGACTTGGCAGAGCAAGGGAAGCTTCTGGGAATCTTCAAGAAGCTTTGGTCTGTTTCGAGAAGCGTTTGGTTGCTGCGCATGAAGTGGACAGTCCTGAATCGAGGGGTGCTGCTTACGGTGACCTTGGGAGAATTCATGCAGCATTGGGTAATCATGAGCAAGCGGTTAGTTGCCTTTCTCATCAATTGGCACTTGCGAGAGGTCTTGGTAATAAAGCAGCTGAGGCTGAAGCTGCTGGTGGTCTTGGAGCTGTTCACTTACTTATGAATGATCCAACAGCAGCATTGCGGCATCATCAATTGGAATTGACAATCGCTGAAGAGTTAGATGCTGCTGGACTGCAGGCGCGAGCTTGCGCCAATTTGGGAACAACTCAAGAAGCACTTGGACAGTTTGATGAAGCGATTAGACTGCAAGAACAATCATTGAGCTTAGCAGCAGCCGCTGGTGATCAACCAGCTCGTGCTGCTGCATTCTCTAGCCTTGGTAGACTTCATCATCTTCGTGGTGATGTCGCCAGGGCACTAAGCTATTTACAATCTGGATTGTCATTGTCCGAAGGTCTCGGCAGACGTGAAGAAGTTGCTAAACTACGTCACAGACTTGGTCTTGTTCATTGGCAGGCTGGAGAGCCAAGTATTGCTGTGGAACAGTTAGAGAAAGCTGCTAATTTGCTGGAATCGCTTGATAGTAACTTGATTAATAATCAGGGAAAACATGCGGAATTGTTGAATGAGACTTATGGAACGCTGCAGAAAATTTTGGTCGGTTTGAACAGAGCTGAAGAGGCACTCAATTGGGCAGAGAGATCGAGAAGAACGAAGACCAATACTATTGACGACGTAACTCATTATTCAGAAATTATTGATAGACAGAGAGGAATTGTTTTGTATTACAGTGAAGTGGGGGATGAACTTCATGCTTGGTGCTTGGCACCCAGCAGAGGGTTATTGAGATTCCATACAATTACGCTTGAGAATGGATTGGATCTGGAGAAACAGGTGGTATCGGCTAGAGAAGCACTGTTGGGTGAATCATCAGACATCGTTGATGAATCCGCTAAAGTTCCGAGCAGAGGACATCATCTCAATGCGAGTTCATACAGCTTGAGTTCACTATTCAGCGTTGGTTCAGCAAGTTCACGAGCTGGTAGTGCCAGGTGGGGGCGTGGTGCCAAAGGTCCAATCTGGCAGGCTCCAACATCAATACAATCACTCTATGATCTTCTTCTTGCGCCATTCGAGGATTTACTGCCGCCAGTGAGAAAGGAGCTGATTCTTGTTGTTGAAAAGTCACTCTATCTCGCACCATTCCCGGCACTTCAATCTGGACCTGGTGAGGATTATCTTTGTGAAAGATTTTCATTGCTTGTTGTACCATCATTGGCGGCGTTGAAAAAGAGGTCGAAGACACCGATGCCGGAGTGTGGCGCAACTGTTGCTGCTTTGGTTGTTGGAAATCCTGCATTGCCGGAGGATGTTAGAGAGAAGAATGGATGGCCGGAGAGTGCTTCATCAGCTGAAACTGAGGCAGGCATTGTTGCGGAATTGTTGGAGTCGAGAGCATTAACTGGTGAGATGATTTCTTATTTCTTGAGTTTAATGATTTTATGAAATATGTGGGAAACTTGAGGAGATAGAGCAATTTTTGTGAGAAGCTTTTTTGTAGCTCTGGTTTTTCTCTACAAAAGAGATCTCAAGAATTTCTCTATCTTTCTCTCGACAGGATATCGCTAAAAAATAACCTGCGAAAGAATATCTATATATTAAATAACTCACGACAAAATATCTCCAAAAATAATA
>JABSMS010037193.1:0-24851 GCA_018902275.1 Aleiodes sp. PSUC_FEM 10030003
CAAATCTCTGAAATGTTTTAAAAGTGTCTACAAAATTGGCTTTATGTCAAACATTAGTTTTTGCAGTGTATGGAAACTATAACTGCTTGTTTCTCATTGATTAATCACAATTTTTTGTCACTCCAGCGAATTAATCTGAATTCTTCCATGTCTGTTAGCTCGACAAATGCGGTGACTACTGTGTAACACTGATTGCTCGTACGGCTGCCAAGCCACGATTATCGAGTATCGTCGAAAACCACCCGTCCCCTCCCCTTCCCTACCTCCCCACTGTAGTGTAGCTTGAAATTTATCAGGGGAGCCATGTATTTGGGATTTTGGATTAGTCACGACGGAACATTGTTTCGCATGGTCTCACCAATTCCGTTGGGGACATGGTTAGTTGCGAAGTATGTATATGTACAGAATTGGACAGGGATATAAAGGTGGAAAGGGATGAGATGATGAGATGCAAGTGAGATAGAATTTTAGGTGGTTGGCCATGTGAGGTTATTGGGAGGTGGGGCACGGGAGATTTCAAATGGTAATTAGTACTCGCGGGCTACATACTTCGATGTAGCCCAGATGCATTCATGCATTGGGAGCATTAATGAGGTGCGGGTGGCCGCAGAATGTCAAGAGAAGTAGAGGAAGGGAGAATCGTATAGATCTATCTCAGTACTGATCAGAACAGATGCAAATGGCGGTGGCACACGATCTTGCTTGCATAGGTCATGATGCCTGACTCTCACTGGTAGCTGAAAGAGAAGGGGAGAACTGACTATGTGTGTTCCCTATAGAGGAGCAATGGGCTCTAGTGGCATTGTGCCACAGCCGGAAAGTCACTTAGTATGGTAATTTCGTAATTTGTTTCCCATTGTACATCCCTATGATGTCCCACGGTCAATCGATTTCCCATTGGTGCACACATGCATGAAATTACCACGCGATATTTTTTCACTCCCTCTTGTGAATTTTTTTTTGCTTCGTGCTTGCGCATTCTTTCATTTCTCTCATTTTTATCGATATTATTATTTTCATATCATCGGCGACACTGGTAAAGTTATTATCAAAGGAAAACTTTACTTTGTTCCTGTTATACTTTGATCATCATATTGATGAATTTGATATCAACAGGAATTTTTCGATGAGATAAAAAACAGAATTCATCTCCAAAAGAGTGAATATATAAATTTAAAATCCAATATTAGTTCGGAGTTACTGCACACTTTTCTCAACACTCAGGTAATGCTCAATCTAATTACTTTCTACGATTGAGAAAATAGAAAAAGTATGAACTCATAAAACACTACTATTTTTTCACTGAAAGAAGAAAAGAATTGAGATTAAAAAAAGATTTTCACCATTGGAAAACAATTTGTGTTTCTCGTTTTTTGGTCAGATACGAAGGTCGTATTAGCAACATATATACCTAACATACTTTCTTCCACTAAAGCCCAGAGCAATTCCGCGTCAATCGTAGAAAAGGCCAGCAAGCCCCGGCAATTCCCAATGTGTGCGGTAAATCCCCGCTAATTGCCACGGACAACGGTATCAGTTCTCCAGGGTTCAACTTACCGCGTACACTCATTTCTCTTTCTATTCCACTTTCTCACCCAAAACTCCAACTATTTCTTGCCTTTCTTTCTCTCTCGCTCTATCTTTTTCCACAACATTTAGGATATGTATACTGTATCTCACGAGAAAATCCCTCAGTCACGTGGCACAACTTTTGGTCTCATCAACACAATTCTCTGGAAATGGTTCTCGGTGCTTTTCTAACAAAATCCCCATTTTATGTTTTTACACTGTGAGCAAAAGAGTAAACTATCGGGGGAAACTTTTTCTCTCTGCTTTTTCTTTTCCCCGGTTAAATTATCTTATAACTTAATTATCAGGAATGAAGAAAATTGCACTGAAAAATACAGAAAATTTGAGAGAGTGAATTTACCAAAATTTATCAAAACAGCAGGTCGTCTTCAATTGCAGTTAAGAACAAAAGCTGGGGCATAATCTCAGTCAAGGCGTAACAAACAAATTGCTTGAAGTTATATAAGAAAATTAAAAGTGTCTATCGTCGGCAAACAACGCCAAAACAATTTTACCGCACTTTTCCCCATCTCCATTGAGTATTAACGCTGGAAACTCATAAAACTCCAGCGGGTTGCAGTATAAAATGAATTTAAATCCCTTCCACCAAGCCCTCTATCTTTCATTCTTCCTTATGTACCGCTTGATTCCATTTCAAGAGCATCAACGATGCTGTCAGTGAATCTCCTACACCGTGGCTAGTTATTAGAGTGGGGATAAAGCAGACAACGAAGCTTCTACAGCTAAGATGCCAAAAGTTCTTTAAGACTGGGATGGAGAAAAGCACTGAGAAAACAAAGGAAACGAGGGAAATGGCAATCCCTGTGCTTTTGTCAGCGCACAGAGAGGGTCTCCTATCGTAGCCACACAATACGAGGTTTCGAGTAGGGGGCAAACCATCAGTTCAATGCTCAGTTGAAGGTCCTTGGAAGATAGCTATACCAAGGAAGAGAGATGATTCTAAAGGTGTGTTGTAAGAAGGAGAGTTGGGTGGTTTATTCAACGGCAAAGTCACCGGAAATGAGGAAGAACAGCGTCTACGTATTCAGAGAGAATTTGACCAACAGTGAAATTTATCATTTGTGAACAATGGAAATAGACTATGAAGTTCATGGTTTTCGAGGATCTTGGATGAATTTGGAGTAATGGATTTTTTCCGCCAACGTCATTATTATCCCGTTGTTTTATCGGTATTATCATTATTTTTCTTCTCATTCCTCTAGATTGTGAAGGGGAGAAAACGAGAAAAAAAAAGAGAGAGGGGTAGGAAAAAAATATATACCTTTATTAAGCAGAAATGTTATCTTAGCGGGTGAGAAACATAGTTCCTCATTAACTCTGCTTAGCAGTTACGGTTATCTGAGGCAAGCACGCGTGGAATTGCAACTCTCTTCTATAATAAAGACGACGGTATTCTCATGGATAAACAGCCCATCCACATTTCCAAATGCTTTCTCCTTATTTACCTTCGTTTTTTTTGCACCTGACCTTTTGGTGCATTAAAACCACCAGAACTTTTGTTGCTTTTCATTTGCCAGATTTTTTTTTTCTACCACCGGGTTTTTTTTTCGCTAAGAGGGACTTTACTTCCATGTTGGTCCATCTAGTTTTCAGAAGACATCACCAAGTACATTTATCCTAACTTCTCTTCTGCAGGCATGTGGTGTTTTTTTTTTCTCGCTTTCAGTTTCTATACGGGAGCTTTCCTTTGTTAAGGATAGAAAGGAAACTTCTCATTCGAATTCGAGAATAATAGAGTGGATTGGCTGTCTGCAAGCAACGAAAATAAATGTACAATCGAAATTTGTCAGTCTTTGTTAATTTTCTGACAACTGAAAGACCGTAACTGTGATTAATCATTGTTATTCACTGATGAGTTATCACGGAGAAAGTTATAAATGAGAAATACCTGAAGATTGGCCACTCTTCATTAACACTAATTATTTGAGATTATCTAGGGAACTATACATTCTATTGTTTTCACAAATTAGAATGTCATCCCCGGTGGCATTCTATTTACTCTCGATTTTCAACTCGTGTTATCCTTTTAATTTTCATTCACTTCGACCTATTTTCATCCAGAAGTTGGTTATCACGCTTTTGCATTAGCAACTGGATATGAAATCATGTTTCATTATTTCCAGACAAAGGAGGGCACGAAATTGTCATCATATATACTATGAAAATTGCGGTTTATTTTGAGATTCAAACGCAAAAGAAGTTGCTACCGTAAAAAAAACGATTTTAATCAAACTATCCACGACTTTTGTAATTATCATCGAAAATCAATTCGATTCATGTGGAATTGATAGAAAATTATTGTAGATGTCATCTGCGCACAATTGCAATCCAGAAAGATGATTAGAACGAAAGATATTTTGGGGAAACCAAAATTCATAGGAAAAGAAAAGAAGTTATCCTTTAATGTTTTTTATATATTCGACCTTGGTAATTGATTTACTTATTTAATATCGAAAAAATCGAAAACAATATTGTTTTGAAAAATTGCTGAAGGAAGGTCGGTGGTGGTTTATTTAATTATTATTATATGAATAATGATAATATATGAAGAAGTTATCCTTTGATTATGGGAAAACAAATAAAATTTCGAAGAACCCAATTTTTCCCCTAAAATTTCTCTGGTTTGTTACGGTAATATTCAAAATAATCTATTTTATGAGAGAATCGTTTATTCCCCATTTTTCCCCCTTCACTAATCATCGCCTGCAATAATTGCACAGAAATTATATTAATAGCTCTCAATAAGCTTGCCTCATTGACTATTGAATTCTAACACGTGGTATATGACTGGTATGTTATTTTCATCCACTACGCAGAATTTCTCATCAAGGTAAAATATGATAATTGCCGGTAGTAAGGACCATTAATCAGATTGTTGTATGCAATTTTTTTCCATCCCATGCAATGCGCGGCTTCCACCCAGATGTGATAAATGAATGAGTTATCCATTCATATAATTTCCCCAGGATTTTTCAATTTCATAAAATGAGGTCTGCAGTTTCAACTCATAATTTATAGAGTAAAAATTTTTTCCACAATCAAACACTTATTTCTATCATGTACATATTTCTCGCTCATAATTATCATAATTTTCGTTGCTACTGTTTTCACTTAGTGACAAAACTACAAAGTTTCCTCCCTTTACAAAATCCTCAAAACCGATTTTCATAATGCAATAATAGCAGCAGAATTTAATCACCCAACACTTCCTATCTCTTTCGTTTCTCTCTCTCTCATAAATATTCATCGTTCATTTCTTGTTTGAAAGCTATAATTTGAAATTTTAGAAAGTACGAAAAGTGGATTATAATGAAGAAAAATATTCAGTTTTTCATGAAGAAAATAAAAACAAAAATACAAAGCTATCCAAGCAAAAGTTTACGTTGGGTATAATTTATAAAAAAAATTTATGAGATAGTTTCGTTGAGTCTGGCATGAATTACTCATCTTTGAATGCCATTGGAAATATTTAACTCATGTTGACTGAAGAGTTTGGTTAAACATTCTTCTGGTGTTTGCAAGCTCTATAAGTTTTAGAATTTCAACGATTTTTAAAAATTGCGAGATCCATAAAAATGAGGAATGAAGAGAGAAGAGTAAATATTTTTCTTCATCAATTAATGATGAAGAGTTGAAGCTATACTGAGAAAATATCCATCATTGAATAAAAAATATCCATCATGTAATGCAATACGGTTGAAATTATAATTCAGTACAATAATTTTTCATTTAGACGATAAAAATAACAAACTGCTGTCCAAACAAGAGAAAAACGTATAATTAAATCTGGACAATGTCTGCCGCACATATTTTATGTCTCGGATAAAATATTTACTCGAATAATTATGGTAATCGTTCTGCATCTGTTTCAGTAACTTTACGTAGAAGATTCTTCCTTCGTTCTATAGCAAAGAAAGAATCTGAAAATGAACTTTTTCAATTTATTTTATTTTTATTTATTCGACTTTTATTTGTTTTAGAAAGTAAAAAATGTCGCAAGTATATTCCAGACTGCTCTGTAGTAGTTAATCACGTCTTCCTTCCCTAGGATCGTCCAATCAGCAGTAAAACGGAATAAAATCCCATTTAGCCGCGTGACTAAAGCCAAGGGACAGGTGCGGTATTCGATTGCTTCTTTCTTCCGTCGTTTCAGCTAGAATTCTTTCCGTTCATCCGCCCTCTGCGCCATTCTCTTTTTCTCACAATCCATTCAAACTCTTCCCTCGGAAAAGCACGATATCCTAGTTCGACGTGCTCCGTGGAAAATTCTCTCCTCTATTTTCCTCCCCCCTCATCAACCACTTTTTTCCACCCTTTGTATCACAAATTCATTCTCCACTTTGTGATCGACCAAATGGAAAAACATCTCATTTAAACTAGGACAGTTAGAATGAGTGGACAAAAGAGAGAAGTGGAACTAGTGAAACAAATTTTCGATGGCTCGTTGGGATTAATTAAACGAAAAGAGGGATCGTCCTATATCGATAACGTGGAACAGAAAAGAGGGATGAAACGTAAACCACGCACACGACACGCCAGGGAATTACAACCCACACCCTCTTTGTCTCACACAAATTCAAATTGAATTAAATCGCGTCTATCTAATTGTCTTTTGCTCAGTTTCCACACCTGACGCTTATAATCATTCATGTGTATTGAAATAGAAGTAATGGCTTTTTTCCATTCTTCTCGATAATTTGAAAATAACAATTAATAACTCAATGTATAGAGATAACTGCTCAAATGGGAATCGAGGGCATGGAAGTAATATTAATTTTTAAGCTCATCATAATTTACAATTCATGGATAAAAGTTTTAATTGAATCCCGTAGGTATTGTGGAATGTATTTAATAAAAATAATAGTCCCTGGTGAGTTAATTTTAATTTCTATCAACGTGAGTTATTACTTTTATTCAATTTTTATGGCTCATATATTTATGATGAATAAAAAAATTTAATTCGATGGAAAAATAAAAATTTGTATTAACCGAAATAAATTGAATGACGCATTAAATCATTTTTTATCCTCAAAAAAAAATTCCTCATCTGCGCATGCCGAAATCACCGCAAAATATTCCAAACTGAGATAAAGTAGGGAGACAATTGAATGGAAAACCCGTGCAATTCACTGCTAAAGTTCATAATGAATGTCGTTGGTCAGTTGAGTATGAGGATAAGAGAGAGGACAGAAAAACCACCAAGGCTCTGGTTTACGGAGTATGTAGCGAAATGAGGGTAGAATGGGATCAGATAGAACCAGACAAACAAGAGGGGAAAACCTAGGAAAACGCACCATTTCATGTAAAGCCCAAGTGAAGTGAAAAGAGTGGTGAAAATGGGGAAGAGCAAGAGGAACGAAATACTTCTAACTAACGAGCAGTCCTCGGTTCCTCTAATGAGCATCACAACGGGGTCCCGTTGAAGCATTGTGAATTCCCTCGTCATAGTGCCGGAGGCCTCGTCACCCTGTGATTCATGTGCCAGAGATTGTGAAACTTTCCTGAGACTCAATTCAACTGGAAAAATGTGTGCTTCAATGTTCCTGACATACTTTTATTTCTGCTTCCCGTTTTTTCTCTGTCATTTGCTTCCAGACGAAACAATATCCTAGACGTGTTGCTATGAAAAAGAGTGAGTTAATTTTTTTCTAGTATTGTTGTAAACCACAATACTCCGCAGACTAATTAAACTTATATTTCTATGGTTATTTCATTGGCCGCAATTTTGTAAACTTAAGCAGACAGCACATTGAGTGGCTGTTGGTGGAATTAAATCCGCTTACAAATGTAATTGCAATAGTTTCAGCGGGTCATGTTGAAGAAAAGTTGGCTGTAGATTTTTTCTCCTCTAGAGCAAAAGAAGGAGAGAAGAGAATTGGATAAAAGACTATGGTTATAAGTGGTAGGAGAAGAAGCCGTGAAGAGAATAAGGAGAGACGAAAAAGGAAGAAATAAATGAAGAAATGAAACGACTCTTTAGTAGCTTCAGAATCATGGTTGAGGATCCACGAAAGAGGTTTTCTTATCTCACTTTCAGGTACTGACTTTCTCGACTACCTAAGACCCCAATGGAAAGTACTACTGGCCAAGCTGGCCGATGGTGCCATAGTTTTTTTGTCTCAGATTTTACCACTTGAGAATTGCCCGAGTCGTATGCCCTGTGAAACTTTTAGCTATCACGATTCGCTAATTAATGCAAAGAATACGGAAGATACAACTATCTCTTCTTTCTCTCTCGGTTTAATTTTCCCAAAGACTGAGGGAGTTTCACCGTTTTCTGGCTAGTCCATATAAATTTGTGGGTAGAAGTAGGAAAGTGGAGCAAAAAAGTGTCGAATGTATTAGCATAGGCTTAGTGGATAGTTAAATAAGGATTTTGGTCAATTTGAATGAAGGAGCGCAAGGTAAATGCATTTGTTAAACGATGCGAAATAATTGAAATTGAAAATCATGAAGAAATTATTAAATCGAAGTTTACCTCTACTTTAATCTATTTCAAATGAAATTATCAAAGTACTTAACATAATTAAAATCAATAAATTGTTTTTATGATAATATGAAGATAATAAAGTTACAAAATTTAATAGCGTACATGCATAAAGTATAATACCACAGATAAAAATAAATATGCTCAATTACGAAGTATTTTCCAATGAATCCTCACTTCTCCCTGATTCAATCCAATTTCCTTAAGTAACTCAGACATAAGACAATTGCCATGAAATTCAATTCTTTTTTAGCCGCAATTCCATTTAGTTCAAAGGTAAGAACTCTCATTGTTGTATATCAAAGAATCTGCGGCTTCTGATTGTTCCAACAGGTTGTCACTATTATTCGGAATAGCTAGAAAATCCGTCGAAATAAAAAAGCATACATACTAAAATTACATTCTGCGAATCGTTGAGCTCGTTAAAATAATGAGAATCATTTTGAGTTGAACGAGGCTTCTCAAAATCTTTTCTTACTAGTAAACCAACATCTACTCACCATTGCAATCGAGCTTTCTACGTCTTTTTACTAAGAGTAAAACCGCTGCAGTTGCACAAGCAATTCCAATTATGACAACTATCGTACCGGCTATTCCAGAGTAAACGAGATTACCAGACTGGAAATTTTCTGCATTACAGGATAAAGCTGAAAATAATTGAAATTTTGTGCTAATTACATTTAATGAAAGGGATATCAACTTTTCATACTCCTTCATCTTTCACAACTTCTCAATTTCATTAATCAAGAAAAATTATTCATTAATTTTATAAGACGAAAGTTGAATTTATTTGCTTGAAGTAATAAACTCATTTTATGTACTTTATGGTCTTATATATTACATCTCTATTATCACTGAGAGAACAATTAGAATGAAAAATTAAAAGTCAATAATCTTGTGGAATAAGATGGTATAAAATAGAACCTTTTGTTCTTGCACACTGTTGAATATAGCTATCTCTGAAAACTAGCGAAGTCAACAAGAAGAGTTTCATAACAATTTAAACTCCACTTCTCGTCTTATTAATTGACGTCTCCTGCATTGACTACGTTGATTCTCGAGATATCAGCGATTAAAGGGTCTCATTTTACTTCACCTCACTGTACTAAATTTTAACTAATTGCTAAAGAATAATTGATTTTCTGAAATTACTAACATCCCTTATTCAATGCAGAAACAAAGTTCTTGGTTAACTTCCGCAACTTCACCAACTTCATTATTATAAGGGAAGCGATTAAGGCCTCAGTTTTCGCTGGGTTTATTTTATAATTTGAATGAAATGTCAAACTTTGAATATTTCAATGAAGAAAAACACGGAAAATGCCATGTAAAGAGTCAAACTTTTTTGCCTGATATTTTCCTTGATTAAAAATATAAGGCTAATGTAAATGAAACGTTTACTCAAAAAAATACGTACCTGGACTTGAGAAGCAGACGATGGAAGTAGCATTATCATGTTCTTCATCATCGTTTAAAAGACGATAGCAGCCGTTAGTAGAGTTGCCTCGTTCAACTCGACATTTTTCGTTGCATCTTGGTCCTCGCCATTTAACAGTCTCAAGGCTCCCAGTGGTGTCGTTCATTTCGCTCCTATCGAGTATCCTGCGGAAACGAGGCGAGACGCCGGATAATTTTATCGTTCACCAGTCACTAGAGTTTGGTGGATTGTCGTCGTCTTATGGGGAAATAGAACGAGGTAAAAGGGAGAGAAAAAATGGAGGGGACTGCACTATCACCGATGGAAGTGAATCGATGCTGTGGGAGGTTTGGATTCAGTATAGCTAACACTAAACGCGATTCGCTTCGCGTGGCTTTATGACTCTCGTAAATACTTAAAGGCAGGTTCATTTATTCTCATCACAAAGAATGAAAAAAAAAATAATGCAGTGAAAAGCATCGTCTCTTTTGGGCAACGACTTTATGGAATAGCGCCAATGACAAACGATGAGAATTTAAGAAGTAGCAGTAAACTCATCAGAAACCACTCTCATTAATTTCTCGAGAACTATCATTCCACTTTAAGATGACTATAAATAAAGTTAAGATGACTATTTCGAAGGGAAATAAATTATTCAATGGGCTTAATCTTAAATGGGGTTATTCTTCTACGCGATCAAATTGTGCATTAAATCACGGAGAGTTTCAAAAGATTCTTTGAACAATGCTCACAGTCTCTTTCTATACATTTCATACATCCACTCTCATTCCATCATAAATTACTTTATTCTTTTCATATTTTCTGAGTGAATTACTTTCAAGTATAGTTGAGAGAAAAAATCATACGAAGAAAAGAATCGTAAAATGTGATTTTTTTAAAGGAAAGAATAAACATACGGAAAGTCTCACCACTGAGGAAAATCCACGTCGTTCTCGTGGAAGATAATCCCGCAGTACATCGCGCTAGCACAATTTTTACCGCTCCAACCATGAAAACAGTCACACGTCCGGTTTTCAGCATCACAAATCCCATGATCCCCACAGCCACCCGTACAGGGCTTGACACATGATTCAACTTGACCCATAGTATCTGCTTCATCTCCTTTAACAAAACCCTCGTGACACTGGCATTCATTTGGTGCTACACAATCACCATGCCCACAGCCGATTTCACAAACTGCAGAACAAAGGCTTGAGTTGAAAAGATCAAGTATATAGCCCTCATCACATTTGCATGTATCAGGTGATATGCATTGACCATTTGTACAGCCATCTTTACAATATGGCTGACACATTTCACCGTCTCGTTCATCAACTTCAGTGTAACCTTGTTTACATTTGCACTGACTTGGAGCTATACAATCTCCGAAAGTGCAACGGCCGTCACAATTTGGTATGCATTCGTTCTTCTCGTTTTTCTCGTAGCCAGAGTTGCAGATACATGTATTCGGTGATGTGCACGTGCCATTTTCACATCCTGTTTCACAAAATGGCTGACACAGTACCAGAGAAGAAGAATCAAATACTATATCAGGTATTTGATCAATAGCTTTGAACCCTGGATGGCACGAACACTTGTTCGGTGCAATGCAAGTCCCATTGGTACATCTTCCGTAGCAACTTGGTACACATCGTGAATCTTCATTCATCTCAAAGCCATAATTGCATATACACTGATTGGGCTTGAAGCAGGTGCCGTTCTCACACTTTTGACAAACCGGATCACATACATATGGATATACAGGATTGAGTTTATATCCGTTGGAGCAAGTACAAATGTTTGGACTTGTGCAGTAGCCATTAGTGCACCCACTTTGTCCACAAACTGGTTCACAGTTGACTGGATCATCAGAATCGAGAGCGTAACCTTCATCACACTTGCAAATCCCTGGGGCATCGCAAGTCCCATGAATACAGGGTGGGTTACAGACCGGATGACAAGTTACTGATTTCGTTTCATTTTGAGATACTTCATATCCTGGATGACATTCACATAAACCTGGCTTTGTGCATTCGGCCCATGCGCCACACACAGGGTCACAATATGGCGCACAAAATATATTATCGCCGCCAGATGAAGATTTTATTTGCCAACCACGCTCGCAAGAGCATGTGTCTGGCGCAACGCATTCTCCACGAATCCCACAAGGTGGATCACAAATTGGTTCACACTTTATCGAAATAACTTCGAATGTATTATTGTCTCGTTGCAGAGTGAGATTGTATCCACTCTGGCAGACACATTTATTGGGCCCTACGCATATTCCTTCGCTACCACAAGCTGGAATACAAACCGGTTCGCAATGATGCATATCACTTTCCATGGGAGCGTAACCAGGTTTGCACTCACATATATTTGGCGCAACACAGCTGCTATGCTCTCCACAATGTGGATCGCAAATTGGTTGGCACTCATCTGTTGGAAGTTCACCGAAAGCTTCATCAGTCCTCCCATAACCTACATGGCACTGACACACATTTGGTTCAATGCAAGCACTGTGCGGACCACATTCAGGAGAACAAATAGGCTCGCAACGCGTATGTGGTGAATCTTCATTGTATCTGTCTGTAACATTTCTGAATTCGAATCCAGTAATACATTGACACTTATTAGGCGATACACACTGACTGCGGTTGTCGCAATGTGGTTGGCATGAAGGTACACATGTGTAACGATTATTGCTGATTTCGTATCCCTCGTTGCAGGTGCAGATATTCGGAGCTGTGCATGTACCATGGATACAGTCATGGGGACATTCTGGAATACACTTTTGTCCAGCTGAACTCGCTTGCAAACGATATCCGAAATCACAAGAGCACACTTGGGGACGTATGCAGAGCCCATGGGCACAATCACCATCACAAATGGGTCTGCATTCATTGCTATCAGTTTCTCTGTAACCAGGGCAGCACGATGCCACTATGTACCACTCTGTGTTCCACTGCATTAAAAATAAAAGAATTTAAATAAAAGAGTTTAAAGAAGGGCAGTTATTGCTTCTCATTTACGTAATTACCTCCCATCTGTAATTGTAACGTGTCATGGTTTTCCAGAATATGAAAATTTTCTTCCTGTACGTTTCTATGTATGGCACATATCTCGATACTCTCCGACTGCAAATCATAAACAATGTTATTCTTGTCCAATCTTGAAGTAAATAGAACGCTTTTACCTTCGTGATTGCCTGCAAACTGATGAACCGTCCCACTTCATCAAATCACCATGAATAACAATGAAAACTGAATGAAGCAAAATCACTGAAATCAGTAATGTAACTGAGCCCATGATTCGATTTTCCGAATAAACACAAATTTTGCAGAGTCTATTGATAATTCAATACTTCAATTCGTTGGTTTAGTGCTTCGAGAGCTACTCGATAGCGCAGCAAATTCGGAATAGTTACCGGGACTTATAATGGACACATTGACTCGGTTATCTCCTCCCTACCATGCGAGCAGATTCCACACAGCGTTGTATCATTTAAACAGGATGCAGGGCTACTATCTCATGATCCTCTCTGGCTTCTCTTTGTTTACCACTTCATTATTCAAAACGCGAGAACTCGGTCAAATATCATATGATATCCAAAGTTTTTTCATATGTATTTCCATTTCGTTTGAATGACTTTTGAATAAATTTTTCAATGGAAAAGATTCGTGTTCCTCCATTCTTTCAATCCGTCATGAAAATTTCATGATATCAAGAAATGCTTCTATGCGAATTTGATATTTAATAAACAAGAATGTACGCTACTATATACAATACGAAAGCCGTCGCGTGCATCTGTCCCCGGTGGGGTTTTCGCGAGAAATGCCATTGTTATGGAAGGAGAGTGGGGAGGAAAGGTGGAAAATTTTATGCTATGTATTGGAAATGGAAAATTAATTGAAAACTTCTATTCCAAGTTTCTTTGTTTCAATATTCTATCAATATGACGCACTACGGCCTTTCCATACGTATATATTTCACTTCCTCTCTTGAGTAAAATTCCCTCTGGGCTTTTCCAAGAATCATTTCTGATACGTCAATAAATTGGTTATCAGAAGTCCACAGGTTGCATCTCCGTATAACGGAAGTATGACGTTTCTCATTGGAGGTCATCACTTCTCATGAATGATTCCTGTACAAAATTTTCCGTGAAATATTGAAGAATAGAATAACTGATTAAACTTTCGAATTCTAATTCTTCTCGCTCCAACATTACTTTTGTTTTTTGCATCGTAACTCTTGTTCTAGTTACATAATTTTGTGTTTACTGTTGCAGTTGAACAAAGATCGTGTTTTTTTTCTTTCTTATTTATGTGAAAAGCCCACCGGTGCTTCTTTAGTTGAGAGAGATTTTCAGTAGCAAAGTAAAATGTTTCCTGGACCTTTCAGAAACAATGGCCTTTACGACTGAGTTGTATTAATTACAAGAAGTCGGTGTGCAGAAAAGAAACTCTTGCATATTCTTGCATTGTATATTTCTGAGGGTATGAGTAACAGTAGTTTGTTTTATGTATACATGGCTTTTGTAAAATGGAAAATGCAAAGCCACGAATGAGTATGAAAGAATAACAGGAAACTTGTATATTTGTAACGTTTACTGTTTCCTTTTTGCAGAGGAGAAAACTATATATAAAATAAATAAAAATAGTAAAATCTTTGTGTAAATCGAAAAACTCCTTTGATTCATGATTTTATTCTATATAAAACGCTTTTCTCGATACTTTTCATATTGAACGATTACGAGATAGAGAGTTCACCCTTGTGAATAATATTTACGATGAATTTCAAACGAATCCAATTTAACGGTTATTTATTTATTAAGAATCCGAAGGAATGAGAAGAAAAGCCAGAAAGAGCTTGAAATAATCTGAAATTTCGCTATCTCAGTTTATTTATCTCCCTCTTCATTTCTCTGTCTCGCTCATTGCCATTGGAGGTTGCTCCAGTAGTCTTGATTTGGTCTCTAAATCATTCCCAGTTTGTATAATAGTCTACTTTTCTCATTTTAACTTTGAGAAACGAGCAAACTCCAGTAGAAAGATGGATGCACGCCAGATCCTTGAGCGCTAATGAGCCTCTCTCGTTTGCCTTGCGGACGAGAATGGACAAGTGTCTTGTTCAGTCTCACCTGACGGTGGCTTCAACAACGTCAATGATTGTAAGATGAGTCAGTACTCTTCAATGTGTGAAATTCTAAAGCGTAATGATGCTCTAGACACTTCAATCGTGCAACAATAGCACGTGGAGTATATGTCGAGATGAAAGAGAATACAAATGTTAGTCTCGTTCCTGGATTTTTATCGGGGATGGAAGCTGTAGACCGGCGATTTGTAAGGATAATCGAACCGATTATGCTACCATACTGTGCAGAAGTGGAAGAATTGAATTCTTTTTCTCTCTTCGACCCAAATTTTGTCAGTAACAATGAGACAATCACTGAATACAATTGTTCAAGATTCTTGAATCAGGTTGTACTTCACGTTGTTCCCTCATGACACAATTCCCAATAGAATTGTGATCGTTTTAAAGTCAATTGAAGTGAAATGAATTGGTCAGAGCATGATATCCTGAGATTCGGTGGTCTACAAATACGGAAGGTGAGTAATGAGAGTTTTACGTTGAAAGAAAGACAAAAAAGAAGAGAATGGGAAAAAATTACCTGAAAATTGTCAGTAGCAATCGATCAATGTGAAAGGACATTTTAACCTCAATTTTCTTTCTCTCGCTTTTTCGAAATTGAACAGGATGATTGTTCGTATTTGTGGCAAATCCCAACTGAGAAGAGATGCGAATGGGTCAAGAAAACCAGTGATTGTGATTCTGACTCGTTGATTCAGTATACTACATTACTCTTCTGCACATTTACAACTGAAATACCAGCATTATTTGCTCTTGGTCTGATACTATTTATTTTATGGATATTATATCTTTTCCTCATACTTGGTACTGTTGCTGACAACTTGTATGTGAAACTTCCTTCTTTTTCTCCTCATTCTTCAAGTTTTTCGGTTTCTTGAAGTACGAGAAGATGCAGTGGAATCAATATTGGTAAAATGGACAGATGCAATCTCAGTTGGAAGCTAAATGATAAAGCATAAGGAAAATCACTTGAGATGAGTGACAGTATTTCAGATAGAATCTTTTTATTGATGTGATTGAAAAGGTGAGGTGGACCCCGATGAAAATCATGAGTCAGAATTTATTTTCGTGAATTGAAAAAGTTCTGCATCACATCGTTTGATTGGGATGTCCATTTTGCCCTGGTTGCTCCTCCATAACTGCAGAATTATGAATAGACCCACGCGTTTTCATGATAACTGATAAACTTATCCATTTTTTTATCACTTTCGTGCAATTTCATTTTTAGCTTTTGCCCTTCACTATCAGTGATAGCTACAGCACTACATTTATCCGAGAATATAGCCGGTGTTACAATATTAGCATTTGGTAATGGTGCACCAGATATATTTACATCACTAGTTGCTGGTGATCACGAGATGGTGATAATATTCACAGAATTAATTGGCGCTGGTGTCTTTGTCACAGCTATCATAGCTGGTTCAGTAGCAGTTGTTGCGCCATTTTCAATATCACCAAAGCCATTTATCAGAGATTGCTGCTTCTATATTCTTGCAGTTTGTTGGATATCTTACATAACACAAGATGAGATGATTCATTTGTGGGAGAGTCTGAGTTGAGTTATCAATAATAAATTCACAGAAAAGAATATGTCATTGGCTTTACCAACGCATTATTATTCGTTTTATTCTACCAACTTTGTGTAGATGAAAGAATTTTTCAATGAAGAATAGCTTCTCTCCCTTGATCTCTAATATCTCCTGCACATAACAGGACAGAAAAATTTCATCTAAATTTTAGAACATATTTCATGTATACAGCCAACCAACAGAAATTCTTCTCTGTGTATCTTTTCAGCTACAAACTACACGAATTTGTTATCTGAAAAAAAAGAAAAAAAATTCTTCCCAGGTTTTATCTTGATTTACATACTTTTCATTGTGAGCGTCGTTGTTATGCAGTACTACGACAATCGCGAGGAGAAACGAAAAGGTAAAAAAAACTTTGTGAAACTAAAATTTAAAAAACGAAAGTAACAAATGAAAAAATTGTTTTAACCACGGTTACCACATCAATTGAGAATTTTCACATGCTTTTGGGGTGAATCGCGGGGTAAAGCGAGAATTCCAGGATTACAAGATCCAGAAATGTTGAAAACATTTTTGGCTAACCAGGAAACGGACACAGAGACGTATTTACCAATGAGGTCAACCGCATTCAGTGTCAAAGCCAAACTAGGTAAAATCAATTGACAAATTCCACATAGTTTCATCAACTGTCGTATACTGGCAATGAAAACCGCCAAAACAGAGACGAGAAATAATTTGATTAGTCAAATTAATTTAATTTATCCTTTGATTCATAGTAATATGTATATTGTCGTTATCTGGAAATAGACGTTGCTATAGCGGCAGAAATGGCAAATGTGAAGGCAAGAGGTGGATCCATTGGGATGGATACTCGTAATCGTGAAAGCTCCTCTGATTCATCACAATCACATCGTCCCGTGGGCCTCTTCACTGAATTTCTCTACGACTTGAATCCCATAAATGCTCACGATTGGCGAAAGTCTAATAACCTCATACGGAGTCTCCTGATAATTCGCGCACCAGCAATGATTCTACTACAATTAGTTGTACCAGTTGTCAATGAGACTACGATCAATCGCGGCTGGTCGAAATTGCTGAATTGTCTGCAGCTTTGTATAACACCGATTGTAGCGCTCTTCAAGTTAAATGGTAAAGTATTAAAATGATATAAATGCAAAGTTTCATCAACCCTAACAAATTGTCCCGTGAAAATTTTAACAACCATTTGCTGGAATAATATTTCGAACCATTTCCCTATTCTACACCGTCCATTGTTTCTCACTAGTTTGGAGAGACAGTGTTGGACCAGTGCCAGTTGTCCTCGTTTTCTTTGTTCTCGGTGCTATTTCAGGAATCATTGTTTTTATTAAAACTGGGAGAGATACGCCGAAGTTTCACAATGTGAGTATTTATTTTCCTTTTTTTCATTATTATTAAATTATATGAAGGGTATCAAGTGTAAGGATATTTTTGAGTTATACCGTTTAAAGAAAGAACGGAGAGCGAGGCCCAAAAAAAAATCGAGCTATGAAAAATTGATTGTCGAAATAATAAACAATGATTTAGCGATTAAAATTGTTCTGCGCTTAAATCAAAACTTTATGATGATAGAAAATACCTTTTTCACACTTTCAAATCCCTCGATTCCGAATGAATCATCTTTTTTTTGACCCTATAGATCCAGTGATAAAGTTCAATTAATAATTGCAGGCTTTTGCTTTCCTGGGCTTCCTCAGCGCTATGCTGGTAGTATATATAATCGCCAATGAAATAATGGCGGTATTACAGTGCATCGGTTTTGCTAGTGGAATATCGGATGCTATGCTGGGAATAACACTGCTCGCTTGGGGTAATAGCGTAGGTGGTAAGTGCATTCTCCACTTTTTCTACGTGAAATAGTAGGAGCAAGGGAGAAAGGAGTAAAGAAGACTTTTTTACTTTTTCTTCACGAGTGAAAAATCTAAAGATAAACCCAGTGACAAGCAAAATGCCATTTAATCATTTTAAGGAAAAAAATGGTTACAGTAATTAAAAAAAGCGTGAGGCTTCGTACCAAGCGATACTCGTGTGAGCCGAGATGAGATTATTTACGCTAAATGGTCTTGCTTTGATCATCAGGGTCTCTCGGTCTTTTTCCCTCTACTTTCCGTTTATTATAAACTCAACCGCAACTGATGAAGTACACTTCTGCTTCTTTCCCTCTTTTAGATCTCATCGCAAATGTGGCAATAGCGAGAAGAGGATTTCCACGCATGGGTTATTCAGCTTGCTTTGGCGGACCATTATTTAATACACTACTTGGTCTTGGATTAACATGGAGCATTGCAACATTGTCAAAACCAAATTATGAAACAAAGATTAGAAGCAGCGATATGATGCCAGGGTGTCTCGCATTTCTCCTCTGTTCACTAACAAGTTCCTTCATATATCTCACCACAGTTGGCTTCAGAGCAAGACGCTCCTATGGCTTCCTACTTTACTCAATATATTTTGTCTTCATACTTATTAACTTTCTCAGTGAGATACACTATATTCATCCACTCGGTACTGATCATCGTGAAGATTAAATTTCAAAGTTTGTTATGACCATTTTTGTTTTTACATCCCCCCTCTCGGATTATATATTGGAAAATAAACACAAGTTAAGATGAACTACAAACACTGAATAGAGAATTACCCGAGGAATTTTGCAGTGGTAAGAGGATTTTGATTAAACCACAAGCGAATTTACTTTTTGGAGATGAGGGTGGCTTCTTGGATGAGCTGAGGAAACCTTACTTTTTCCAGTGTCTTTTTCCTCTTCGTTTTTTTCTTCATCACTTTATTTGGCACGAGAGGGAGAAAAAGAAGACAACTGAGTTTTCCACGAACAGTCCACTTAATGCGGAATTTATTACAATACGAACGAAGTAGAAATAAAATCACTGAGTCCTCATACCTTTTTTTCTTTTATTATTATTTTTCTTTCTCCCATTCCCTTCAACTTACTCCGCTGCTTTTGATGCGGACTCACCCTTGTTTTATTCAGCCTCGAATCTGTCTCTGAGCGCGGAGGCCTCCTACCTCCTAATTCTCACTGGTATGATGGTAGGGATTCTCTTATGCATTATTTATAAACTATGAGAGTCTCTGTTGAGCTTCATTTCTTGTATACTCTATCATTATTATTATTATCGTCATTGTTCTTATCAGAGCGATGAGTTGCTCTGGTCTTAATTTTCCATGATCCGATTCGGCTCTTTCTTCATGTCATATCCGAGTAGACGAAGATGGCATAGAAAGTCAAGAATGAAATGGACATATACATTCTTAGTTGGAATTTGAATATTCCATGGAATGAAAATCACTTACAAAGATCTCGAGTATTTGAGGTAGAATATCTCCATTGATTTCGCTAGAAAGCTTGGGACATTTATTATAAAAAATATGTATCAATGGTGATTTGGACTTTTTTTTTGAAATTCCACTATTTTTACGGATTCCAGCTTATTTGCCATCCATTCACGTCGATTTGAATGAATTTTTAATGATTTTGGATGAAGATGTAGAGAAAAATCTGGCTCTTATGAAGTGAATGATTTACAGTTTTACAAATCGTTAGGAATTCATTGATAATCATCTAAATTGAATGGATAATGAATGCAGCTTCAAGCTGGTTTCTAACTCTAAGCTCTGCGCCAAACAGAGCTGGAGGTATTCGTAAAAAAATGAAAATAGGAAGGGTTGGAACTCCAATTTTGGGTTGAAACTGAATTTCTCGAAAATCCATAAAAATCAGTTCTAACACATGTTTTTCATTATAAATTTCCTAAATGGTTTGAGCGAGTCATAAAAAAATTGTGTCGAAAACCAGTTCATTGGAATGTCCATTTAATTCCACTTGCACCTAAAATTTATTCTGTTTTTATTTCTCCTCAGGATTCTAAAATTCATGATATTGCATTCTGGGTTTTTGCCAGGGAACTGATAAAAAATTTTTGGCACACCTCGATTATGCCAATTTTAATCGTTACCGTTGTATAATAACAAGGAATACATTAATGGGAGGATTGTTGGATGAAACAGTGGAAAAAGTTTTAATAATCCCCAGGCAATCGTTGACAATCCTCAATACACATGACAAATGTTTTTACAATGTTACTTTGTGTTTTTTTGTTTCGCTTCCATTTTTATTTGATGCTACACTCCAACACAGTTTCGCTTGAAATACCTTTACATGATCCTGAATAGGTTGTAGTTTTCATTTCTAACCAGTGGCTCGTTTGAATCGATCCAGTGAAGTTGATTGTATTTGCCATTTGAATGTAAAGTGGATTATAATTTTTTTTTCATTCAGCTGTAAACATTCCTCTTTGTATGTTAAATGAGTGCGAAAAAATCATTCACGCATGAGTCAAATCGGAAACAATATTTATGCCTTTGTCAACAATTCCGTTTGGCTCCGAACAATTCTCGAATGAAAATATCCTGAATGAAAAAAAACTTGAAATACGGTAAATTTTATACAAAACGTGCAAACAATGAGATCAGAGTATTTGAATTTTTTGCGCAGAAAGGGATGGTGAATAAGCGTCTCAATTTTACCAAAGAAATGAGCATAAATATGAATGCGAGCCCTTCTTTTCATTTCCGTTGAATATTGCTAAGGCATTGTTCTCTTGTACTTTAGCCCTCAGTTTTCACTCACCTCCTGACTTTTCTCATCAAGCCAGTGAGACGTAAAGTATTATGCTCACGTATACACAGATTCATTGTTCATTGTCTGCAGAAGTTTAATTCTCGAACTATTCCCATGAGAGTGTCACTGAATGTAACAATAGACAAAGCATAGCTTCGCCAAAAACAAAAAAAACGATTAGGAATGTCGTTGAACTGCATTTTTCATATATTTCCAAGCGATGACAATTTATGTCGAATAAATACCAATATTTATTCTTGTCTTCTTTTTTCAATATTTCAAATGATTTGTAATTCTTGGGATTCAGCAGTAACGAATGGTTGATAAGTACTGGCACCTGTTGCAGGTCGACGAGTCGACTGGATTGAGTTTGACATAAAAAAGTGAATCTCAAATAATAAATGCTCGATTTTTTCCCTTCTTCTCAATCTTTTTTTTTGTTCATTCTTATCTTCCCTACTTTGCTCTAAAGAGCTTATTTTGAACTCAGCAAGACTCAGAGTAAGACGAAATAAATGATATAAAAGTTGAAGATAAAAATAAAGATTTGAGAATGGACAGTATCATAGAAGATGACCTCTCAGGTAGAGGGATCAATACGATGGCTTCGAGTGGAGGGAGACATTTCTCGATAATCGAGCAAAGCAGTTTCCACGGTTGCACAAAGTTACTGGACACTCGAGTATCTCTCTACAAGGGTCTCTTCCACGCGAATGAGAATTCTTGGGAGGGGAACAAGATTGAGAACACATAACCAAGCATTTCTCTTTGAGGATAGCCGGATGTCTATATTTGTGTGGATTCGCCAAGATTATATTGAACTGAGTATTAATAATCTTGAAGAAGATATTGAGGTAGTGACTCATATTTATAAGTTTGACTACTTTTTGAGACTTTGCGAAACGAAATGACGAACCGCTCATTGTTTAATAACCGATGGTGATATATTCAATGCACTGCGCATCTCACGTTATCAATGTGGAAAATGAGTGGGAAGAATGGAGAAACAGTACACTGAGAAAAAAAATACCAGCATTTAGTAATTCGGTGTTTATGCGAAAAAAAAGGAATTGTAATCAAATTTTCGCTTCCTTCGAAAAATATTCTTTTGCAACAATGCGAATTTAGTAGCTGGAAATACATCGCTTTTGAAAGGATAACAAAATTACTCGTTTCAATCGTTTTTTGTGGTAAAAACACCGAATTACTAAATGCTAGTATTTTTTTTCTCAGTGTAGGCAAGGAGAACGTTGAGATTAAGAGGCATGGGATAGGAAGTCGATACTGTATGGAGATTGAATAAATAATTCAGAAAGTAATGCCAAAATAGATGATCCTCAACGAGATCATGACTCTTCGACAGCGAAATCCACTCGTCTGCCCAAGTAGCCACTGACATATTGACAGAAAGGGGATATAATATCTCGAAAAATTCCACACATTCCTGTCATTGGAGCTGCATTCCTAACAAGACTGTGGTGAACTTGGCTAGTTAACGTATCTCATGAGCATAATAATAACGGAAGATTCCATGCAGCTCAGTGTCTCAATTGTCTCGTAAAATTTCGCATTGTGGTTCATTAAATTTTATCTCAATTATTACAATACTGATAACAAAATGACGTATTTTCACTAGTCCCCCGTACTTCCACGTTTCTCGAGAAAATTTATATCACCAAGACATTTCTCTTAGCTTTGTGAATACTAGTATTGTATTATACAACCAGCAACCCCTGGTAATTTGAAGTAATGATAATGTCAGATGTGAATTTCAAAATGGTTTTGTTTGAGTTTAGGGTTTTGGGGTATTAAAACTCCTATCTTTTCATTGCGATATAAAACACAAGTTTTTATGTTATTTCAGATGTTCTGTCCCTTTCATTCTGTTTTGAATTAATGAGTTATAAAGATAAATTCAACTCTCAAAGTATCCAACTAAGTTTTATGAAATTTCATCACTCGAGCTGCAAAATATCAAGATAATTATCTACGTGGAGAATGAATTTGTGTTAGAATTAATTCTCCCACTAATGGAGAGTAGATAACAGGTTTCAATGTCATTTTCAATATTGTTATTTCATAAATCAACTCCATTACTAATGTGATAATGAAAATGAATGACTGTTACGTGGATGAGTACAATGCCATAATAATTACTATGGTATTCGCACAGCAGATCAACACCGATTACTATTGTTAATACGAGAAATTAAATACTGCATTGGGTATCAATATAACACCGAACATTCCAGTGTTTTATCTCATAAAAAACGAGTTTCCTTATTAACCATTAGATTTTTAAATCCATTGAATTTCCAATTTATCGTCATGAAAATTGGAATGGCTAGAGTATTAATATTCAATCATTGTACCTCTTACACAGACACGTGCATCACTGTAACAAATTGACATGTCATTTTGCCCGTGAACGATCGATATTTCACACAGAACTGTTCCTATATCGCCTTATACGTGTCAAAGTTTAAACCACTAACACACACACACGTTTAGGAAACGAGAGAAAATTCGATACCAGTCAGCGAAAATATATATTATCAGTTGGTGTATCAATGTTATTTATATGTGTCCTACATACAAAGTTACGAACGAGCAGAAAATTGTATCATTGATACGATCATACCATAAAGCTATTTAATCGTAACGACACTAATCTATGGCTCTTCATGTCGTGTCGATACCATTATATTTCATGTATTCCCATCAATGGCTTAATTTATATGACATGTGATACTTCAAATTCATTCATCGGCCATTTGTTGGAAATGATGGAGTATTGCCATTGAATTTTTATAACTGAACTCCTAACTATTGAAAAACTAAAAATTTTCTTGAAACAAATTTCCAGAAATCTTCAATTGAGAAAAAAATAAGCAAACAAAATACTTCTCAAATCAATTTTTTACGTCTCTTCCTCTTGGCGTAATTCTTCCCGCTGCTTTTCGATTTACGCAAGTTTCGACAGTTTGGGGCGGAGAAAACTTTGAGAAACGGCCATTTCGACTAGACGCTGACTACAGTATTATTGTATACATGGTAGAGTGGTTTTCTTCGCTCTCTCTTCCTATCTCTATCTTCCTTTATAACAAATATATACATAACAGAGAGATGAGTTTCAGTTGGATGCACGTTAAAGATAAGTGCGGCAATCAGTCCGACATTACCTTACCCGTTCCCTTCATCGCCCTCCACTATATTCTAACAGTACACCATCAAAATGGCAGTGAACTCTCTCGATGGCATTTCAATGCGTAATGCACGATCAAACTTGAGTGCACGCGGAAACCGGATGTCTGGGCGCCAGACGTACCAACGAATAATCTCCACTGTTGACTGAATTCAAACGAGCATTATCGCGCATAAGATAAATCTCCACATGTTTTTCATTTCGTTTCCCTCTTTTCAGTTACGCGAGGAAAAAACAGGGGGAAAAACTCATTTAACCTTTTCCTTTTAATAATACCGTTGATAAAATATTCATGACAATAATTCTCATCATGCTGATAAATTAATCTGTGGCTATGCCCCACGGGTAATTAATTCAAAATATGCCGTGAATATCCGCTTGGCAAGATGATAATAATTCCGAAGCAAAACGGGTGGTTAAGCTGGATTTCAACGCTCATGAACTATACTATCTCGAATTTCATTTCATTCGGAGTGCTGAAGAATTGGAATTGACCCACGAGGGGTAATCTGTACGTTATATGAATAGGTATTTTAATTACAGAGATCAACAAATCAACAATGACGAAGTAAAGGATGCGTGACTTTTCGCGAAGACTTTTTTCGTACACTGAGAAAAAAAAATACTAGCATTTAGTAATTCGGTTCTTTTGCGAGAAAAAACGATTGAAACAAGTAATTTTGTTATTCTTTCAAAACCGATGTATATCCAGCTAATAAGTCTGTATTGTTGCAAAAGAATATTTTTCAAAGGAAGTGAAAATTCGATTGTTTCAATGATTTTTTCGCGAAAACACC
>JABSMS010037304.1:0-24808 GCA_018902275.1 Aleiodes sp. PSUC_FEM 10030003
TTAGTATTATTATTATTAGTATTACTATTATAACTGTGATTATTATTATTGTTGTTATCGTTCCAGTTTTTTATCTCCTTATTATCGTTCACCCTTCAGTGAGTCTCATGACTCTTCAATCGTTTGTTGTATGACTGCAGTCTCTCATGGCATAGAGTACACAAACGCCTTTTTCATTGTTATATTTACTATTCAGTTTTTCGCCCTTTCTCATTTCGATTATTTTAGTCTATTATTATTATCGTCAGGTTCATTATTTTCTCAATTTTCAAAAACTATTTTATGAATGTAAAAAATATTAGTATCGTTACTTTTAGCATTCTTTGTCTGCCTGCCTCCAACAAGCTCATAATCATAAAGTCGAGAGATATCAATCATTCTTGCTTGCAGAAGTCTAGAAATTTTGTAATTTGATATTTTCTTAGAGAATTCGTCATCTATAAAAAAGCAGCATAATGATTCAACTATTCAATTATTCCGGAGCACATGTTTCCGAACAAATCAAGAATTAACGGCCGATAAAACTCAATACCCAAAGGAAAGTAACGTTTATTGTCGAATGGAGAAATCAATTCAGTAATGGATGTGTGCAAGTGGAACTGAGTTAACAGTACCATAAATTTGTAAGTATGTCTTAATTTCACAAAATTTCTTCCTTCTGTCCACTGGTTCTTTTCATACACATTTGATTCCAATTAACATGCCTCACTATTATAGTGTTCTGCAGGAGACTAAAACACTGCTAGCATTCTTAAGACAAGTTATGCTCAAGTAGTATTTTTTACACATTTAAATCTAATTGACTTTCTCCTTTGCAGTGAACCAATGATACAATAATTCGTACTTCCATGAATGGCGTGAAGATACCGATTTTTTTTCAATTTCAGCGTCAGACGGTCCGGTAAATCATAAAATTCGCTTTTTTTTCACGACGTAATTCATAATCGTAAGTAATCTCGAAACTTCATAACTCACTGTAATCTGCATCGAGATTCGTCGGCAGTGTGCCTGAACGAAAAGTCAAAGGGTCAATTCAAAAAATTGCGGAATTAGATAGTTCGCGCAATCTCCCTGATATCGTAATGCCAACTTACTTTTAATACTCTGCAATTTTTTTAACAACCATCGAATGAAAAATTCATAAAAGAAATAATGCCACCATTTTCATATATAGTCGGTATCAACACAGTTGCTCCGCATAGTCTCAATCCTGCTTGAAATTTGAGGGATTCCAAACCTACACATACGTCTTGGAAGACACGCCTTCACCTCTTTCTAATCAGAATTTTTTCATTACCTCGTCAAGAATCATTTTTACCGGTATTAGCTGAAAAGCGAATAACTTGTTATCCATTAGACTAACTTGATATACAATTCGTTCATTTAAAAAATTTTGATACTTACCTGATACGATTTGATTTTTTGTTTATATATATAGTTCTAGGGAATTGTGAAAGATCCATTCAACTTGGTGAGGATCCGGAATGTTACTGCCGGTAAGTCTGCGAGAAACGAAAACTCAGACAATCTATGAGGCAAAGCCAATAAAACCAACGTTTCTGTCGATAAACAAGTTCCAGTACGTTCGCAGCGCACAGAGATTCTCATTTCAATGAATTGATGGGAAATGTTATAAGACAAACCATTTACCCTTAGAAAATTACAGTCTCCAGAGAAATAACGGAGTTGAATATAATGAGCAACAAGAGCTTTCTATCTTTTTCGCGTTGAAAATAAAAAAACCTTGGTCTCTAAAACCAGAACCTATCAAAATATGTGAATGCATAAATAACAATGGAAAATGATTCATCTCATTTAGTCAATTCAATTATCAGGTTTTTTCGAATTCGTTCCACAAAAAACAAAAAATCATTTGGATAACAATAACATTGGCAATGATTTCAATAATTACTAATGAACTCCCCTCATCTCTTCAATGTTTTCTCAAATACACCTAGGGAAATAATCATTCCACTCATTTCAATAATGCAAAAATAGAGCAGTATTTGTTTCTCATGAAAATAATTAATGAATCGAATTGTTAATTTTAATAGAAAAACTATTTTTTGGAGGTCAATTATAAATTAATCTCATTAAAAAAACGAATACTGAATCATGTCTTTTGAAGTGTGAATAGCGATCGCTTCGTGATTACCGCGTTTCCCCCACCACATACCAACCGATACAAGGCTTGAAAACTGAGCCAGCTGTTCTTTCACCCACGTACTCGTAATCTCTCACTCTATTTGTGTGCGTTCTTCCCTGTGACTGGTGCGCCTCAGACCACCAGCAGTACTATCTCATAGTTTAATGGTGTCATATCTCGTTTTCTCCTCGATCTCAGTGTCCAGGACAAACTGGAAATTTCATTGTTCACCATTTGTCTCTTGAACATTGAAACATCTACAATAAAAAAAGGCCATCCGGATGTAATCAACACGCTTTGTTTTCCTAGCCTCAAAAAGTCAGGGCATAACATCGCAGGGATTTCATTGGAGGTATTGCATTCTGGCACGACAACTGCAACAATAACGAGGAGCAATACAATGGCATCAACGAGGAAAATGGCCGCTAGTTCAAATGACCGAAGGAATAATGTCGAAGATGATCGTGCGCGTGGCAGTAATTCATTGAAAAGTCATATTTGGAGTCAGGGATCAGATAGTGGCGATGAGCATGAAGATCGCCTACTCGGTGACGGCGGAACTAATAATATCAGGTAATGTCTCATATTGTCCTGACTCAACATTTTTTGTGTTCCGTAAGCCTTGAATAATCTTACAAAAAACTGGAGCGATTAATCGAATTTGCCATTGTACAAAGAAAACGACTAAATAAATCTCCTTGATCTATTAGCAAAATTAAAAGTCAACTAATCTGTCCTTCATTTGCAGAGACGGTATAACTGATCAACCTCGTTACGATGCAATTGCCTATGCCGAGGACAAAATGCGCCGTCGTCTAAGATTTTTTTTCATGAATCCAATTGAAAAATGGCAGGCTAGGCGCAGATTTCCGTACAAATTTATCGTCCAAGTTATTAAAATAATTCTCGTCACAGTGCAGCTATGTTTATTTGCTCATAATAATTACATGCACGTGAATTACACATGGGACAACAAACTTGCATTCTCACATCTGTTCTTGATGGGCTGGGACTCAACACAAGAGGTAATTTGATAATTATCAATTACTCGGTTATTTCTAAGTAATTACTACAGAGTAAAAATCTTCAAGTGTTCATCATCACGCGATTCAAAGTCTAATCATTCAACGAATTCGTGCTCTCTGTTATCAGTTCATAGTAAACAATGCTTTATTTTAGCTTAGTTCATTCTTCTATACTTATCTTGTCCGACAATCTCAAGAGTTCTTTCTCTTCTATCATTTATTTATCCATTAATTAATGATTAAAATCTATTTTAAGGTACCAGCATATCCACCAGCAAGTGGACCATTGGCTCTCTACAAGCAGAGTGATTTTTATGCAACAATTAATTATGCTCTAAGAGGATATTATAATCTCAGTCATGCAATTGGCTCGTACTCTTACACAGCTGAAGATAATTCAGTTGGACCAGTTCATCTATGTCTTTATGAATACAAAGAAGGAACTATATTTGGTTTCAACGAGAGTTACGTCTTCAACAACGAAATTGAAAGGAAGTGTCTACAAATTAATCACACGTTTCCTGATAATATGGAAATCCAATCGGAAAAATTATTGAGAGATAATGATATTGTTATTAATTTCTCGGCTTTAGTCAAAGCGCACTTGAAATTCGCAGTTAAAACTGTTAATTTAAAAGCGGCTGGACCGATAACACCACCGGATTGTTATCAATTTGATATAAAAATAATATTAGATAATAGTGATTTTGATGGACAAATGTTATTATCACTCGATGCCGAACCAAAGAGACTCTTGTGCAAAGGTGACACAAGGTACATAACCGATAATCGCCTCGATTCCGCATTGAGAACAATTTTAAATCTCTTGGTTATCATCATTTGTGCAATTTCCCTGGCATTGTGCTCGCGTGCTATTTATAGAGCGCAATTATTGAAATTTGAAACAATTCATTTCTTCAGGAAAACATACGGCAAATCACTGAGTCTTGAGGGACGTTTTGAATTTCTAAATTTGTGGTACATCATGATTATAATCAACGATTTACTGATTATCATGGGATCAGCGATCAAGGAACAGATTGAGCGCAAATACTTTGGAAGTGATCACTGGAATATATGCAGTATTTTCTTGGGTACTGGCAATCTATTGGTATGGTTTGGTGTACTGAGATATCTCGGATTTTTCAAGACTTACAATGTTGTTATACTGACACTTAAGAAAGCAGCACCAAAGGTAGCGAGATTTTTGGTTTGTGCCATATTAATTTACGCTGGATTTACATTCTGTGGATGGTTGACACTTGGCCCTTATCATCTGAAGTTCCGGAGTCTTGCTACAACGTCGGAGTGTCTGTTTGCGCTTATCAATGGTGATGAACTTTATGCAACATTCTCAATTACATCATTCAAATCACCATTACTGTGGTGGTACTCGAGGATTTATCTCTACACATTCATTTCACTTTATATTTACGTTGTACTGAGTCTCTTCATATCAGTTATTATGGATGCATATGACACCATTAAACTATATTATCGTGATGGCTTTCCAAAGAATGATCTACAAACATTTATCGCTGTCTGCACTGATGAAGCATCAAGTGGTGTTTTTCGCCAGGAATCAAGTGGAAACGATTTTACCGAATTCTTTGAAAAACTTTGGTGTTGTCGGAAAAGACCCTACGGGTCTTTCACAGAAACATCAAGTTCAAGTTCAACAATCAAATCCGATCAGAGCTGCGGAGGTGCTATCTGTATATAGTAAATTAATGGAGGATCGGGAAAGAGTCCAGAATTATGGAACAATTTTATAAATGAGTGTATAAAAAAAAGTTATTTTATTAATTTCTACAAATTTTCTTTCGAGAGAGTCTTCTTTTACCTTTTAAGTTCATTATGAATGTCTGATGATAAAATTATAACTAATCAACTGCCAAATCGAGTAAATTTTTTATATTAGCATTCAATGTAAGGAATGAGTGAATGAAGAAATAGTATTTGATTAGATTGATCAATGTGATATTAGAATGAAAGCAAATGGAAACTATGTAATTTTGCACTGCACATTAATGAAGTAGTCGAACATGTCGATAATTTGAGTGTTTTAAATGGAGCATTAAGAATTCTTGGTGACAATAACTTTGAAAAAATATTGGCCTTGGAGAATGAAAAGAAAATGACAATTTTATCATAAATATTTTGTGATTATCTCCGTTCAATGTCCAAAAAAACGCTTCCGCATTGCACAGAATGATGAAAAATTATTGACTGTAACCATTTTTAAAAAAAAAACATGAATATAGTGATTTGAAGTTGAAAAAATAAATGTAATAGTTCATATGAATTATTCAGTTAACATTAAGGTGCTACATAAGATCCGTGATAAGGGTAACGCGAGTTTCCAATCACCCTTATTGTGGAAATTGATAATACTCGGTACAGGCATTTAGTTATCTTTATTTATCGTTACGTATCATAAATGATGATGAAATATTATTTCGTTTAATAAAAATTTATTTATTTTTCGATATATTTGTAAAAATAATTAAGCGAGAGGAAAAAAATCAAATGAGTTTTTATTTACAAGTAGACCAGGCAGTTTCAATTGTTTTTCATTGTTACCATTATTTTCCAGTTAATATGACAAATGTAAATAGTTTAAGTTCTATGTAAATAAACATAAAAGTATCTCAGTGTCTTTGGTGGTTCTGATGACACAGATTAATGAAAGGAATATTATTTAATCAAACAAATAGTCATGAATTGTATTTAAACATTTTTCATGAGTACTAACTGTGCCAAAGGTTGAGCACAAAATTTATGATTCGTATCAATTATCGTGTGATAAATTGGAAAAACTTCTTACTAATGATCTCCTAAGATTTTAAGTTCCAATGAATCTTTCATTAAATAAATAAAATCATCAAGAATTACTTATTATTTCTTTCATAAATCCGAATTTATTTCAATGGCTTCCGAGGACTAATTTATTAGAGGAACGTGATTCAACGAAGTTGGTAATGTCTTTATAAAAATAATCTTTTGATGAAAATAGTGTATTATAAGAAAATTCATGACTTTTCTTTTGAAATATAGGATTGATGGGATTTTAAAAATAGTATCGGCAGCGAAAGGAGTATTTAATCGCCGATTGACTTCCTGTTTGGATTGCACGTGTCGACAGCTCTCAAACAGACTTTCTTTTATCGCGTGGAAAAAGAGACTAAGAATGCAGACAAATTAATTTTGTGTGATGAAGGCTAACAGGAGCAGAGAGTTTCTTCCCAATGGATATTGATTAAAATGACAATTTAATTGATGAAGGTAATAAAACTCGATGAATTTCTGAAAGAGGATAAGTTTAAAAAATGGTTTATTCTGTGAATATCTCGAAAACAATGAGGTTTAGAAAAATTTATCAAGAGACCTTCTTTGTAGAAAATTCGATGAGCTATGGAAAAGGTATCTTGATAAATTTTCTTAAGCCTCACCGTTTCCGAGATATTTTTGAAGTAAACAATTCATGATTTTAAACTCATCCTTCTTCACCACATCACTCCTAAATTCATTAGAAAGAAATTATTCTTTTCCTAAAGAGAAAAAATATTTAATCTTAAGACCAAAGTTTTTGATGTGTCTACGACTGTTACGCGTTAAATCTAATGGATGTAGCGATACAACTAACTTGGCAAATTTCCAAGTACACGAATCGGCCTCAATTAGTCGGATTACGTATGCACACATCATGGATTTCAAAGTACACGAGACATTTATTAGTGAAAATGCAAATGTGACAATTATAATAAAAATTTGTCAACATTACTAACAATGTTCAGGTTGATGACAGAACTACCCAATGTAATTAGCCCAAATGTTCCAACTTGGAGAGTGAAAGAGAGAGAAAAAATTTGTGAAGGGAGGAATGAAAATCCTTGGCACAATTTTTGACATGAACACTTGTTCAATAATAAAATGCTTAAAATGACAGTTCAAATCCGATCCCGAAAAAATCCGAATGGATAATTAAATAAAATATTCCATTGTTGGCAAACAACAATATATTCTTATAAAACTTAGTGGCATTAAATTTCATTCTTTAAATTCTACCTAAATCCGTGAATTTACGCGCAAGTGAAATAATATTTATTTCATAATTTAATCAAACTTTCCAAGCTGCAATATCAACAAGACAATTCAACAGGTGCGCGTAGGTGGATAATTCTCGTTGTCAACATACATTATCAATTTTTTTCATTTGTTTTTACTCTTATTTGTCTTTTCTTTTATCCTCAAATTTTTCCGCACAATCTCAAAATAAATTGAGGATGAAAAACATTTGCCATTGTGCCAAAACAAATTTATTGTTTAATTGAAAATCATTGATTAAGTGAAATGGCTTTCTCTCTATTATTCACTATGTTCGTAAATAATGTTCTCCACGTGTCGTGATTGTCTGTCACATCGAAAATCTTTCGACTTGGCATGAGTCTCGTTCCGAAAGTTCGTTGCCCCACAGGCATTATACAGTAATTGTAGTCAATTCGCTTTCACGAACAGATTTTATCGATGAGAATTTAATTATTTTGGAAGAATAAATGCAATGAAAGATCTTGAGGATAATAACTGATGGAATATTTCAATTTTTTATTTAAACTTCATCAATCAATAATTCTGTTGAACATTGGAACTTTGGGCTAAGGTGGGTACATAAGGCGACGGTTTAAATTCAAAATAACCCCGTTGTGGCCATCGATTATTATTAGACGAACTTTCCGGTGCAACCGATCGAGTTCACCAGCTTCTAAATGTTTGAGTTTATGTTACGTTCGACGAATTGAAAAAGTATTCAATCATCAAACTGCAGTGCTCAACATCTGGCTCCGTTAATACTTTTTCCATTATTTCTGAATCATAATGTTCATAATTTCTTCTTCTTTATTAAATTCCATTATGTCTTTGATCAGCGCTGATTAATCAAGTACCTTCCAAATGTTCGCATTTAAATATTTTCAATTCACATTCTTTTATATAAAATAATCTGAAATTGGGAAGAATAAAAGAAGTTCGAGTGTAAGCTCAGAGACAAATGGAGAGTCAAACACTGGCGACGGTGGTAAGACGAGCGAGGAGGGCGTCGCGACGCCTTGGGATCTGGCATTGGTAGCGCAGTCTCGAGATAGCCGTCGGTTAGCTTCTAACTACCTCGATTTATTCGTGTATTCCGGCACAAAGTTACGAACTAGTGTGATCGATTTTCCTAAATATCCCCCGAAAAATAAAAATCCTATTTTATTTTTTACCATTCTCCCCACCGGTTTTTCAAATTTAGTGAATATAAATTTTGTTAATAATTTGTTTTGAAACAAAGTTCAGTGAACTACAGGAGGGTAATTTAGAATAGTTACAAGGTGAGCAGGTAAAGAATCGGTGAGCTTTGTAAAATTTTGAAATCTAGAATTTTCATTGCGTATGAAGATCTCTCTAAGATCTTGATGAATTACCATTGTCTTAGATCACAAATGTTTCTATTTTTATTCTTGTTGTGCAAGTGTCGAATGAGTTTGAGTTGTGGCATTTTAAAATCGTGCGTAGAGGTTGCATCAATTCAAAATAATTTCCAGTAAATTAGAAAGAAGTTTTCAATCCAAAGTGCTGCAATTACCTTGAAATCCTCTCGATTTTAATGAAAATTGGGAAAAAATGTTTCACCTTTAAAAAACCGTGATGACAGACTTTTTATTTAAAAATCCAAAAACACTCTGAAAGTATCAACCGGAAGTTGAAACGCACTCAAAGCTCAAAGTTTGTGTATACCAATCGGAGATACTTCAGGCCATCCTCGTGTTTGTATGCTTTTAGTGACGTCATTCTCGAATATATATGTTGTGAAAATAGTTTAAGAATTTAGTACAAATTTATTTCCATTTGATTCTGCTCCCATCGAGATAAATCATTTCTTTTTTCTTCATTTTATTTCAATTGCACATCAAACAACAGATGTTTCTGTTTGAAAATTTTCACCGTCTTTTCTGATGAATCAACCGGAAAATATTGCACGACCTTGGAAGAAAATAAGCATGAAATAATTTTGAAATGAATATGAGATTTTTTTTTGGCAGTGTCAGAGCTTGGGACATTGACTAGGATTTGTTAACCAACACTTGTTATTTATTTTGTCATAATTTCCAAAAGTCACATATTGTCCTCATTCAGTAAAGAATGGAGGAATATATTTATCTTTTTTAGAATAGTATTTGGGTGACACAATTCTTGGAGTCTGCCTTCTTGTTCCAGTATATTTAAATTGAGTGGGTCCTGGCTTTGAAATTATCTAAAAATAGATTTGAGATTTAAATAGAACGAGATCTCAAGGGCATCTAATCAATTACGAATTTTATTGGATTCTTTTTATCAATGTTGATTTACATTCAATTATTTCCTTATTCGATTTTATTTTTAATTAAAAGGCATCGTTAATCGCGCTTTTTGCGGCTGTTAAAAATTCTGTTATTTTCAATGATTAAAATCGTTTCGATAGCAAAGATCGATTATATCTTCCGGAGAATTGTTATCAAGATCCAAATGAATTTCGAACAACGATTTGTCGATAATGAATATAGAAAAAATGAGTAAATATAAATGGAGCAAATGAAGTTTTTCATTCTTTAAGTTGAAAGAGTTGAAATTTAAATGTTTATTTTAATTTATCTTGGGACGTTAATGGACTGTATACGTAGTCCGTCAGAAAACTTGATTTAACGTCAGTCACTAAAATGAATGAACCGTTTCGACGGTGGGTTTTGAGGTGGCAGCACTAGGTCGCCTAGTTGTCCCAAAGATCTAATTTTATTTATAAATTTAAAACGTTAAAATCTTCTATGCCGACGATTTTGAATAATTCTTAATTAATTATTTATTTATTTCAGAATAATGTCGTAGCGATTTACCATGGCATCGAGAGACTCAATAACAGCAACTACAAATAAAAGGAAAAAAGGTAATCCAATTAGCATGGATGAAACGCCAGTGATAAAGTGGGGAATTACATCGAATTTATTCGGAAATGAGTTTTTTGGAAATAGCTCAAAATCGGAGGGGGTAGCGAAATTTTTGGGGTGACCTCTTGCGCAGTGCGGATTTTCTTCTATAAAAATGATCACTGCGGAAATATCGCTGTCTTATTGACATTTCGAGATATTCCGAATAAATTCCGTAGTGAAGGAGAAGAGCTCTAAGTCGGAGAATCACGTAGAGAATATTTCGAAAATGTCTCAAGAACAATTAGACTTGGGAGAATTTATCAAGAGACCCCTTTTGTAGCTTCTTGAGCTGATTAAGAAATAATTAACTATCACTAACAAAAGGCAATGAATGCCTTACTTCAAGTTTACTGTTGAAGAAATGTATCACGGCTGCTGCTGGACTGAACGTTATATTAGATTCAAGGTGGTTTTGAAATCTCGATTCAATGAGAAGTGACAATGATTTCTAAATTCAAGAATGATTGACTCTTACAGTTTATTTCAATTAATACTTACTAAATTTTCATCCCAGGAAGGAGGAAGATTGGAAATTTTGTTCGTGATGACAAATGAAAAAGAAAATGCATTGCAAGCAGTTTTAAAAATTTGATAGGTTTGGTACTATTTTAACTACATAAATAATTTTCCCATAAGAGCCCATGTTAAATTCCACGAGTTGTAATGATATTATCTTTAATATGGAGCCGGCAATACTTTTAAAATTTTCGGCATATTCAGGATAGAAATACGCATACCCTGTAATTTTTCCATAATTCTCGTAGCAAATTCGTTAGACGTTCAAAACCTCCTGAAAAATATCGATGAATATTCACACTAAAAGAGAAAATAGGAAAGTGCGAAAATTAAATGAGAGAAGGTCAGTTCTGGACTTCAGCGTTGCTTATCGACGCGTTGTGAGATGTAGTATAAATCGCTGTTAGCTCGTGAAATTCCATACAAAAAAGCTTTCTGAATAATGTTCTTCAAACCCTTTGTTGCAAAGATATTCCCAAATGAAACTGCTGAAGATGGCTTCATTATTCCATTAAAATCTCATTATTCAAATATTGAAAACATCTAATGATCAACAACAAATGAAGTGGGATCATGCGAAAACTATTGATACCAGAATTTTAAAGTCAATCTTTTTTCCTCATATATTCTCTAATAGTTTATAATAATTTTCCTCATATATTCTCGATGCATTTCTATATTAAAGAAAATGTTACTGAATTTTCAGAATTTTCTGCGGAACTAAGTCGGGTACTAGTAAGCGGAAAAACAACGATAAAAGAGACAGTGACCACTGCACTCATCGCCTCCGAGGAGGTGAGTATCCTTGTCACTCAAAAATTATATTTCATTAAAATCCTGAAAAATTGCCAAAATACCCTTGTGTTTATCAACAATTTATGATTCACTATTTATTATTACTCCAAATTCATATTTTTTGTCAACAATAAACAATGGATTTCCGGCACAATGGAAGCATCTTTTTCTCTAAATTAAAAAAAAGGAAGCAAATATAACGTTGCATTGTCATGAAAAATTCTGGGACAATGCCAGGGTATTTCAGTAAACCAACAATTCTCAGCGATTCGAGTATTACTTTTGTCATGACCGCAGTATCCGAAACATTTTGACAGTAACGTGTAAACAAAAGAATTCACATAATTCTCGGCATAAACACGATACATTAAAGTGTGTTTGTCAAAACAATAAAGTTCTTTAAATAAATCAATGCCAACAGTCAGACAATCATCATAAAAACGAACACAATCGATAATAGTTATTCTGTAATGTCAAATTTTCTTAAATTTACAATAGACTATTTAACAAATTTTATTATTAATTTTATTGCTCATTTTTATTGCCACGTGTCGTTTATGATCATTACAATGTCTTCAAAAACTTAGCAATTTGCAATATTTGCCAACAACCTGTTGCGCAGAGTAATCCTCTAATATCTACAGAACACTTTGCAAAACAACGAGAAACTGGGAAGTGAGGAATCTCATTTTTTTTACAAAAAATTTGCCAAACTCTCTTTATGTTATTACTAGAAATAAACTTTGAACTTTACAAAAATTCAATTATGCAATTCAAGTATTACGCCGAAATATTTCATTATTTTTAGTTCAAAATGTATCAGAGACAGGAATTAAAATAGTTTGCATGCAAAAATGATGCATCATATCGTGACAATCTGACAGTTAGCCAGAGTCGTACTTTTTCCGAATTTATAGCCATTTAAGCGTTGCCATGAGTTATGCTCAAATAACGATGTATTCATCAATGATTTATATCGATAAATGAAACCAGGAGAATCCTTTAATGCCGAGAAGTATTTTGCAGAAGAATAATAAGTAAAAAGACAAAAGGAGAGGAAAAAAATTGGGAAATACTCGAGTTTCCTGAATTAGTAATGTACGAGAGACTTCTATAGCTGTATTGGAGAAGTAAAGAAGGGTAGCTATTTCTGGTTGAGGGGAGAAGTGTGAGTTGACTCGGACGTTATAACGTTCTCTTAGGCACTTGGTTAACCCACCTCTGGGTAGTCTGGCGTTTGCCACGGGGATCGTCATACACACTTTTCTTAGCAACAATTAATATTGAAAGCCACTGAGGGGGGTCAAGTGCCAAACTCATCGAGAAAAGAATCTACATTGACAGGAAGTTGCAACATTGAAGTTTGTCGTGAAGAGTGCATATTTTTTTCTTCGTCATTACCGAAGGGAAATGGAGAAAAATATTTTGTTTGTTTGAGTGTCATTATGGAGATAATTAATACGAAGCAGAAATATCGCTGAAGATTAAGCAGATAGAGAGAGTTAAGACTGAATTCTTGATATTCATGAGGATTATTTACACCTAAAACTAGTGGTAGTATGAAACGAAAATAGATGGAATTTAACTGTTGGAGCGTGTACGTAGAGTTGAGTGAACTTTCTCCACAAAAAGGTAGATTGCAACGTTGATTTTTCGTTGAAGAACGAGCTGAGAAAAATCAAGTTCTATATACACAAATGATGAGTGGAAAAAACCTATGAAGTAAATTTTTATGAGGCAACATACTTGATTGAAACAGAAATAAAAGATGTGATAATAAACTCCACGTGAGGTAGAATTTGGGCCGAGGTTTCTCGAGTCAAATTGTGCAGAAATTTTTCTGCACAGAGCTTAGCACTCGAGACTTTATTTGTAATTTCCCCACTGTCATGTGGGCCATGTTCCAAAATCATAATGAATGAATACTAAAATTGTAATATATTAAAAGTTGACGTTGTCTTCATGAGTCACTTCTGTGTGAAAAATTGTTAAAAGAAGATAATAATAAGAATTCAATCTTTTTCTTCTTTCTCTTTTTCTTGATAAAAGAAAGAAACGGTGAGAAGAAGAACCGAGAAAAATCAAACGATTGGCCAATTTCCAAGAAGATATTTGAAAATTCATTTTCAGTACTTGTGCAAAAATAAGTTTCCTGCAGAAGTTCTTGCAATTTCATATAAAATGTGGTTTTAACCAAGAAAATCATTGGCTTCAGTTAACGAGCATCTGATTGCCTGTTGAAATATTTCAGGTGCAGAAACCAGATATGGCGAGATGTTTGAGATTTAATGGATCCGGAAACGATTATTATGAATGTGAATTTATTAAATCCAAGAATAACTGATAATCAATAATCAAAGATTACAATAAATGGAGAGAACCATCAGATTGACATTGAGAATTAAATGTTTGAAGCATTTAAAATTTTCATAGTGTGAAATTCGAATAATCACTGATATGTCATTCTGCAGGATAACGGGGAGGAGCAGGGGCCTCCCCAAGCCAAATTATTTTCCATTACTGCCGCCAATCAGTCCAGCTGATGCAAAACGTTTCTGTCGAATTACTGGAAAATCATACGGTCTTCCAACACATCACTACATTCCTGTTTTGCTTGGTGTACACAGTAATGATAAATCAAAATGTCGAATAACAAATAATTCAAAGGGCCTTGGCCATCATCATTACACAGCTGGTCTCATTGTGGATGAAAAGCGAAAGCACGTTGTTGTTAAAGATTATCGCTATGTTTTTCCGATATTGGAGGGCGATGGTGAACAACAGAGAGCTCTGCGAGATTTATTGAATACGAAGGAACCACACGATGATGAGGAAAATTTGAAATTTGTTTATACAGTACAGGAGAGAAGATGTAGTTTAGTATTTCCAGCAAGACTTGAGGCTGCTGTTAGAGATGGTGATGTTAGAGATGTGATGCTTTCTAGAGACTGTGATACGGTACTACTGAGACTTAAACAGGGTCGTAATGTTTCAGTTGATTTCAAAGATTTGGGTGATTTTGATGATTTGTATGATGGATTAGGACCACGTGAGGATGTACTTAAAGAACGTGAGAAACACGAAGCTGAGACGAGAAAACGAAAGAAGAAACGAACGGCTGGATTAAATTATGCCAAAAAAATATTTGAGGATAAAGAGAGGGCCGCTGAGGAAGAGGAGCTTGAAAAAACTAAGCAATTGAAATTGAGGAGTATTAGAGAAGAATTGAAGGAAGAAAAAACACACTGGAGGAATATTGATCTCAATCATGCTAGGTCAGGTGAAAGCCAGTTGACTATGGTATCTGAGAATCTGGAGAGCTTCGTTCATCCAATTACGAAAACATGTAATTGGAATGCAATTGAGAAGAATGTTGGAAAAATTTGTGGTACTCCAGTGGTTGATGAATTACCGAAAGCTGTTGAAATTGTGCCAGAAAATTTTGATATTGAGGCAACTACAATTGGTGTGGTGACTTCACCGATTTCAGAGGAAACCGGCGGACTCGAAGCGATATCTGTTATCAAACCGTTGACACCGCTAACAATTGAACCGGATCCGTCGATTCAGATTCTGATATCGAATCTAACTCCGAAAGTGCTCGAACAAACTGCGGATGTTAAACAGAAATTGTTAACTGGTGGTAAAGAAGCCCTGGATGCACTGCCAATGATCGAGGAGATTCCTGAAATTTTGAAGCATGTTGAGAATGGTAAGAAGCATGAATTGCACAAGGTGAAAGGTCTTAAAGTCGACATTGAATCGGCACAGCGCTTTGTTGCGGGTCAAACGCTACAAACACCAAATGGTCCAGTTTTTGTCCCCGGACAAACATTGCAGACACCGCAGGGCCCAACATTCGTTCCAGGATTTACGGTACATACACCAGAAGGACCTCTACTCATTCCTGGACAAATTGTAACGATACCTGAGAACGGAAAACAAACATCGGTATTCATTGTTGGGCAAACATTGGAAACAAAGAGTGGCAATAAATTCGTTCAAGGACAAACGATTCATACGAATGAAGGTGCCAAGTTTGTAACAGGTCAAACGGTTTTAACTGAAGAGGGACCCAAATTCGTCGCTGGTGAAGTAATTGCGAATAACTTTGTTCCTGGACAAACTATTCTAACTGAATCAGGACCGATATTTATGCCAGGTCAGACAATCACGGATCACAGTGGTGAGCACATATTCGTACCTGGACAAAGTGTGAAAGTTAACGATGAGTGGGAATTTATTCCTGGGCAGTGTTTAACTTCACCAGCTGGAGAATCAGTCTTTACACCTGGAAGAACTATGCAGACATCCGAGGGAATGAGATTTGTGGCGGGTCAGAATGTAACTTCGAAATCTGGAGAAGTTCATTTTGTACCTGGAATGACATTAGAAACACCGGAAGGACTCAAATTCGTGCCAGGAACGACTCTGGAGACTCCATTTGGTGCGAAATTTGTTCAAGGTATGATACTAAATACTCCGGAAGGAGAAAAGTTTGTTCCGGGTACTGCAATTGCTGGACCGAATGGCTTCGAGTTTGCAGCTGCCAATAGTGTCGATGATATAACGTTTATGGAGGCTGGTTTAGTTGGTATTCCAGTTGATCCAAAAACAGCGAGTGCTTTATCAATTCTGCAACAACAGGAAATCTTCGGTCACATGGTTCAAACGGATAATGGTGTTGAGTTTATCCCAGAAAGCGTTAAGAAATCTCCCGCAGGTAAACGTATCGTTCCAGGACAATTAGTAAGAGGTGCTAATGATAGCCCAAGATTCGTTCCTGGAGTTATGACGGAGGACGGATTCCTCCCTGGACAAATCGTGATGACGGAGAAAGGCGAACAATTTGTCCCAGGTCAAGTTGTCGAAACGAGTACTGGTCCGAAATTCGTTCCTGGAAGAATGGTGGACACGCGAAGCGGACCGAAATTCGTACCTGGACAAACAGTGGAAACTGAGGAAGGTCCGCGTTTTGTACCAGGGCAAATCGTTCAGACTAAAGTTGGTCCAACATTCATTCCAGGACAGGTGATATCAACAGAAGATGAAGGCTCTAGATTTGTTCCAGGACAAGTTGTTGATACACCAGATGGTCCGCGATTTGTTCCGGGACGAGTTGTTGAATCTGGAGAGCTCGGTGTTACCTTTGTACCAGGACAAATTGTTCAAACTGAAGAAGGCCCGAGATTTGTGGCTCCAGATTTGACCGATACGCCAGAAGGTGAAATGGAGTTTTCAGTTCAAGGCTTTGAAGTTACACCGGAGGAATTAGGATTACTGAGGCCGTCACATTTACATTACAACGGAACATCAGAGAACTGTGGTGAGCCAAGTATCGATGCAAGATTATTACGACAATTATCAGAAGCTGGAATGTCTATAGGTCGTAAAATTTCCACTCACGTACCGAGTGTTGATGTTGATGTTGATCCAACAGCAGTTGCATTGGAGCATGCGCTTGTAATTGCTGAAAAACTTGGATTACGTGGTGAATGTGCAGTAAAAATGGCACAAGTAGTATCAACGGTATCGCAATTGGCTCATAACATTGTGAAACAGCATCAAAATGGTGAAAAACTCCAGTACCTAGAAAATGGATGCAATGGTCAACAGAAACCTCTTTTCACAAATGGAGAATCAAACGATCACGATGAAGATGTTGATTGGATGCACGAGGCTGTAAAAACGGCTATTGCAGCTGCAGTACTAGCAATAACTGATTCTGAAAATCTTCCTGAAAACGGTGATAGTAATACGAGAAGCTACGTATTATCGGCAATTAGTGAAGCTTTCAACGTAGTCCTTCGCAAGGGTGCAACGTCGATCGATCAGTCGGTTAGCGAAGTATTAAAAACCTTGCTCATCCCTCAGAATCGAAAAGTCCTATGTCAAGAAGCTATTTTAGATCTCCTTCATGCTAGCAGCAACAAAATTGACATATTGAAATCAACTGTAGTTGGCAAATCCCTGAAGAATGACGTGGTGCTGGAGCGATTATCGGCGGTTCTCGAAGAGCAACAAGGTAATGATCTCATAGGTTCGGCCTTTAGACAGGTTTCTAAAGGAAATCCAGAACTGTTATCCAGAATCCTCAAAAAAGTATCTCAAGATGTAGCAGGAGTTGCTACAGAGAGAGAAGCAGCTGAGACTGTGCACAAAGCAATTGTACATGCTATCAGAGAATCGAGTGAACTTCAAGTACAAGAAATGCTTAATGACGAAGGAACTCACTTGAGGGAATTAATCCTACAAGCTGTAGGCTTAGCTAGAGCTTTAGGCATGTCTTCTACAGCAAGCAGTCTTCTCGCTGTAATAAGCGATGAGAAATCAACGCAAGTTCTAGCAGGTGACAAAGTCACTCTCGACATTCTCAAGAGACTGACAATCATGCGAAAATTAGCGGAAACTCGTCCCCCATATGTCGCTGCATTACGGGATCTTTGCAGTGATCCTGAGCTAGCTAGATCTGATCCAAGATTGAGAACACTTGTACGGGAAAGTGCAGCATTAATGATAGTACCTGAAGAAGCACCATTGCAATCATCAAGTGACATACCGACTGCTCTTTTACACGCTGGGAATAGTCTCGCAATTGAAGAATTTTTCATGAGACGTTATAACAAACCGTCAACTATATTCATGATTCTCAAGAAAGGCTTTCAAACAGTTGTACCACGAGAAGCATCACGCTCTGTTCTAACTGGCGAGGTTGCATACACTGTCCTTGATGAGGATGGTATATCCCATTTTGAACCACTTCATGTATTTTCGGCACTGAAACTCAACAAACCGGCTGCACATCGTTTCACGATGTATGCAATACCAGTGGCTGGCGAAGAAGATTATGAAGGAGAAACGAGTATGACAACTTCGATCGCATCGACTAATGATTATGATAAACTCCAGAATGGACATCGTTATTATACTTCACGCGAATCAAGCGCAGGAATAAATTTAACTGATAGAACATTAGAGAATTCACCGAGCCGTGAGAATACACCGAGTTTCAGAAGACGCAGCAGTTTCCATCCAGATGGTTCTTGCGACAGGGTAAATCAATATTTTAAATGTCCCCTAATCAATTGAAATTAATGGCGAAATTCGAATTAGAAGTCATTTGATAGTAGGAAGTAAGTAAACCACTTGTTGAAGTCTCTGTACGTAAATAGTAACGCTGAAATAGATCACCGGGAGCCGGGAATGGTAATGTCATCTCGCGCAGGCTTTAACGTTGGTTAACAATTGATGCAGTCATTAAAAACACTTCTTGGAATTGTCTCCTAATAATAGGCGGGGCAAAATGGAGATTAGGAATAAAACGGACATTGCAATGAAGCAAATCACGCTCAATCCGTTCCATTAAAATGTTAATTTTATTTCATCTTCCTCTTTCCATTTAACTTTAAAAGATATTGAAAGTTCATTAAACGATGATTTATGTAATTTCATTTTTAATTTTCAGAGACCGGATAATTTTATTGTGGTGAAAGATTACGTATCGGTGGAGGATAATGGATTTTCTGTAAATGTCGGCGATATCGTCGAAGCCATTGAGTATCAAGAAGATTTAACAAAGTAAGAAAATTATAATTTACTTTAAATTTTCTTTGATGATTATGTTTTTTTTTCTGCACATTTTATGCTAATTCGTAGATACGCAAAAACTTTCTGAGTCATTTATTTTTCACGTCTGGTTAGGACATTAAGTCTATTTTAGTTGGTCTCTATTTAAAGCAGTACTAAAAATAACCAGTAACCAATTAAATACATTAATAAACTGTCTAACATGATAACAGTTAGGATCTTCGTGTATCAAGGACCTTGGTTAGTGTTGATCGAATAAATATTCTCTAAAATTGTGCGTGAAAAAAATTCACGAAGCATTGTTGAAGATTATTTTTGATTCTCATGGTCGATAGAGATGAAAATTCAGGAACAATATTACCGATGGAAGATTTTAAAAAAATAATTAACTCTGACGTTTTAAAAACAAACATTGAAGCAATTCATGAGAAACGCGAATGGTTTCTTGATGTTTTAATGAGAACTTAAATTCTTGTCAAAATGGAATTTCAATTTTTATTAAGAAAGAAAAACGAAAAAACATTAAAAATCCTGAGGAGAATTTCTTTCGAACAAAAATCATAAATGGGTGACAGACATTTCTCAGAATTATCATCCTGAAAATTACTAGTTTATTCTCAGCATGTGATGACAACTGGATGCGGTTGGATGTCAAACAGTTTACACAAAGTGGAATGAAAATAAGAGAAAGAAAATTAAATAAAAAAATATTAAGAAGACAAAGGGTGATAATTGAAGCAGGTGTGACATTGCATCAAGCGTAAGAGGCATCAGTGATTCTGGGAAGAAAATTAAAAACTGTTGAAGTTTTGCGTCAGCAGAAAAAATTATTCACGCATAAGAAAAATCAGAGAGATCATTGGCCTCCATTCGGGGTAGATACTACAATTTATGAAAGTTCATTTGTTTATTTTTACAGTTATATATTTTTGTATAAATAGAATTTCCCCGAGACTTCGTGTCTCAAAGCTGAAGGCAATTTTCTAAATCGAGAAAACCTTCATTTTCTTTTGGTTTTATTGAAAATTTCTCTTCTTTTATCAGCGCTATTATTTTTAAGATCCAATGAATATTCAAGCTAGGAATAGTTTTAATGAGCCTCCACGAAATATCTGCACTCAGTGTACTCACGATTCACACCCGTGTGTAATTTCCAGTAATTCTATTTTTGATACACGTTGAAGGAGTTTATACGATGAACGTTATGTCACATTGGTTTTACTTGAACGAGCAAAATGTTTCTCAGTGCTTGTAAATATTGTAGTGGAGCTTCGTAAATTATCAAATTAACAAGGGATGTCGCCGAAAGCTTGCTAATTAAAATTCATTAAATTCATTAACCTGCTAATTGAAGTAGAGAATGAAATAAAAAGAGAGAGGAAACAATGATTTAAACTAAGAGAAAGAAACAAAAAATTTGTAGGAAATCTAAAATGGATCCTGATTTTGAAATTGGTGAGGTAGAAGGACGTTTGGATAATTCTGCAGCACGACACAAATTATCAGTTAAACCAAAACGTAAACACACTGATCCACGTGCTAGGAGTCTCATTAAATCAAGCTCAGACTCAAATATTCAAAGGTAAGATGAAACATAAAACAATCAGTCTTCAGCATCAATGGGCAAAAATAAATTTTATAAAAGAAAAGGAAAGAAAAACACCACCAGATGTGAAGTGTTTGCATGAAGAGAAGAGTGTAGTGTCAACGACCCAATCGTTTCAGTATCAGACTCGGGGTTTTAAAATATAAATTTACTGTCGTACATTTTCTTTAATGTGTAACAACATTCGGCAAGGTGCCCACTAACGTTTAAACGATTTAATATACATAAGTGACAACGAATAATCGAAGCTTTTTATGAATTACGACGTGGCCTGGGAATTCTTGGGGCTTGATGAATTGTATTAATTTAGCACGAATGTTATCTTTTTTCGAGACAATTGGAGTTAATGGAGGATTTGCGAAGGTTTGAAGAGATGGAGGAGTGATGGATACTTTACATCGTGAACAATTTTTTAGTTGTGGGAAATATCGGTCAAACTTGACGCGAGTTTATATTTCAAAGAAAATTGTGAAGAAATAAGGTGATTGAGAGGATGAAACAAATGATTTCTGCTTTGACATTCGTTTTTCTCGAATATCTTGAAATCTAAAGGAAACAAGATAATTTTTCTTAGATTACAGAAATTCCTCTATCTTCCTCACATTTCGCAATATTTCGTGAAAATTAATTACGAAATTTGATAAATCTTTGATATCATTTCCGAGCTTAAGAATTTTCCTTCAAAAATAGATAGATTAATTCAAATGGAACGGTGAATTGTCGCAGGAATTTAGGAATCAGACGACCTTTAAAATTTAAACTACTGTCACTGCGTTTGACTCTGGCATTTCGATATCAGACCCATTAAACTAGAAATAAATTCGAGCCAAAAATGTGAGGTTCAAGCGCAACTTAGAGTGAAAATACAGAAAATAGGTAGAGTGAGACCTATGGATTCACGAACATCGTTCACCGGCGCTTTTCATTTTGGCAATGACAATGAGTTTTAATAGTGAATGGCCAAGTAAATCACTCGATGGCAAGATTTAGAGTGTTTTTGAATATGGCATTATAAATTATTATATTATTAAGAAATGATATTTCAGTTGCTCGCTTTGAAATTAGTGATTTTAATTGCCATTTAATTTGGAACACTTCCTTAATTAACGGGATGAGGCATAATCTAAATTCGTCACTGAGTTCTATGCCAACACCTGCAGTATGTGAACCAAAAGAAAAAAAATTAAAGAATCATCTTTCATTCAATTCTATGAATTTTTCTGACAATAGAGCACGAGTTCGCAAAGTTGATGGCAAAGAAGGATGGCTGCCAATGTCAATACTCATGCAGACAGCTCTCAGCGAGGACAGCTCGACCCTGACAACTCAACATCGCCCCGAAGACTCGCAGTATCGTCGAGAGTATGTTTCAATGACATGTCATTTGTAAAAATGAATAATCTTCCCCAAACGATTTTTATCCATCAATTTCATTCTCTTATATTTTTTTTTGCAGAGCTGTGGTAAAGGAATTGGTTGAAACGGAGGAAGAATTTGGCAGAGATCTGCAATTAGTTGTTGAGAGATATTTGAAACCACTGGACAATCCCGGTGTACCAAGAGCCGTGCGCGATAACAAAGAAATTATATTCACGAATCTCAAGCAAATCGCTGATTTTCATAACACGTAAGTATAATTTTTCGTGGTAATTAAATTAAGCTCAAGTCGCGACATATATTTTTTTAGTCAATCGTCAGAAAAACATTTTTTTTTTCTTAACAAGAAACAACACGAGAAATAACGAAATTAGAGACACACACGAATCGAACAGTTTACTTTATTTTCTTCCTAGCAGTCAGTTTAAAAAATCGCGTAAGTCGAGGTGTTCTATTTGTTGGTTTTTCCATGTTTTCATGTGTTTATTCACGTTTCATCCGAGCTCAATGTTTCTTAATATGTTATTTTTTTCTTTCTTATTCTGTGTAATTTTCCCAGTTGAAGTAGATTATATGACACCTACTGAGCATCATAAAAATCCACAAAAAAAAATCGAACTCCATCATCATTTTATCATTTGTTTATTCGTCTTGTACGGTCCGTTTGAAGATTTTTCGTTTGATCCTTCCTAATTGCTGAAATTTCTACTGAATCGAGTTAATCATGATTCCTGTGTTGTCTTGTCTCAATAGACATTGACGAGAGGAAAAAAAAAATATTGAAAAATTAATTAAAAAAAAAAAAGTCCATTCCCAGGCGTGGTGTGAATTTGGCATGATATTAATTCCGGCCTTACTTAGATCGTTCGGCAGGGTTTTAATCGAGGGTGTCAAGTACTATGCGGACCAGCCGAGAATGCTTGGGAAAACGTTTCTACGATTGGTTAGTAATTATTATAATCATTAATAATGAATTATCCATAATCTATTATCTAAGAAAGTTAGTAATTGATGTTTTCCTCTATTTAAATATTTTAGGAAAGAGATTTTGACAAACACGTGGCTTATTGTCGAGACGAACCTGCTGCACAAGAATTCTTACAAGGAAATAACGAGGTTCGAGAATATTTCGAGGTGAATAAATATTCATTATCATATGATGCTTCATTAAATTTAATACGAACTTGAAAATCGAATTATTCGAAATGGAAAGCTCCTGAAGATTTATGAGATTATTATCAGCGTCGGTAAAATGGTTTTCGTTCAGATTATTTATAAATTCAAAAATACATTTTCATGAGCTTCTGGTAATGCAGAAGTCTTCCGCAAGCTCCGACGATAAATTCAGAATTTTCAGCGATGAGATAAAATTAAAAATTGAAACATTAATTTTAAAAGAGCGATTACTTAATTTACAAAATTTAGAAAAAGTTTTTCCAGCAATTTTATAAACATTAATGTCGGAAAAAAATATCGAATCATTAATCAAACTTTTTTTCTTTAAATATTCTTCGTGGAGAAGCAAATAACATTGAAAGCGGAAGCAATTAAAAATTCATTGCGTTCGAAATTAATTAACCCGATTGGAATTATCAATTTTTTTTTCAATCGATCATCTGATCATGTAAACGAATGAAAATCCACCAATTACATAAGAGCGAAGGCGAAAATCGGGCGTCCATCCAGTTATCCCAAAAATAACATTATTTATTTATATCCCATCGCACAACGACTCCATCTATCTTTCTCATCTTCTCGCAATGTGTCCCCGGCATTTCACGCGTTCTGCCATAGCAAATAAATGGAAAGAGAGAGAGAAAAACTATGAAAATATAAGAAAATAAAGCTCATCGAATTCATCAATCAACAAACTAACTGGGTTCCGTTTCTTAATTTAGAAGCAGAATGAGTTTTATTATCGAGAAGAGTGAGATTGATCTTCTTTCTCCTCATCTATCTCCCACTGAACGTTAAAATTCGCCATTCCCCTTCTTCCTCATCATTAAAAAATGGACGTCAACATTTATCGATCTATCTTTCAGACTTTTATCAGAATCCAAAAAATTCGTTTTTCCATCAAAAGTTTTTCGGATTGAAAGCCAAACGATTTCGCAAAATCTTATTTATCATCACACGCGCAAAACACGAAAACTATTTCATTAAGTAGTTTATCGTGTCCTTCGTTTCCTCGATCTTTTTAAAACTGGATCACTGGATCATGGGAAAGAGAGAAAAATCATGTTGTCCTTCTCACTTTAAACGTATGAGACGAGAAAACATTTTTCTTTTTTTTTAAATCTAAACTAGTGTTTGTGCGTGGTCAGTCTCTCGGATGGCGTCTATCGTCTAAGTATAGAATCCCAAGTCCCGCCGCCCTGTGTTAAATCTTTTCTCTTCTTCGACTCTGGGTCGTGAGTCTCAGCGAACATCACTGTTGTATTTTATATAGAACCCAACTGAGGGGAACATAACCGAAATTGTTTTTTTATTTTCCAAATAAAAGAGAATAGGAGGAAATAAGAAAGGATACAAATCGAAAACTTTCGTGGGTACTTTTGAGTACCTATGCGCAGAAGGTGCGTTCTCTAAGTGTGTTTATGCGTGTGTTACACGTGACTATACTGTGTTTACTGTAAAAAGAATGTGAGACAGTTTTTCTTCGTTCACAAAACCTTACCGACCAAAAATAATGCCTGTGATTTAGCCAACGCATATCGGATTACAGTGAATTTATTTATTCAATTTATTATATTAT